>CM029021.1:18647013-18834553 GCA_016801055.1 Panax notoginseng
TTAGAGAATATTTGATTTTATTCATTAATAAGTTTGGGTCTTACAATATCCATGAAAGCCGCAGGAGCATTAGTCAATCCAAAAGACATGACTAGGAATTCATAATGCCCGTACCGAGTTCTGAAGGCAGTCTTTGGAATATCCTCAGTTTTAACCTTCAGCTGATGATATCCAGAACGAAGATCGATATTTAAAAAGAATTGTGCTCCTTGTAACTGGTCAAACAGGTCATCAATATGAGGTAGCGGATACCTATTCTTAATAGTGACATGGTTTAATTCCCGGTAATCAATACAAAGTCGCATACTCCCGTCTTTCTTCTTTACAAATAAAACAGGAGCACCCCAAGGAGATGTACTAGGACGAATGAAACCGATGTCCAACAACTCTTGTAGTTGGACCTTTAACTCCTGAAGTTCAATAGGAGCCATTCGATATGGAGTTTTAGAAATGGGCTTTGTACCAGGTTCAAGATCAATAAAGAATTCAATTTCTCGTTCCGGGGGTAGACCGGGAAGTTCTTCAGGAAATATGTCAGGAAAGTCAATAACAACAGGAATATTATTCAAATTTGACGTGTCTTTATTCAAATCCATAACATGGGCTAAGAAAGCTTGACATCCGTTTTTTAATAAACGAATGGCTTTATGGCTTGATATAACAGTGATTGATTTTAATGGCTTAGTTGTTTGAATTCGTACAACAGGTTGGTTAGGAATATGAAAACTAACAACCTTACGAAAACAATCAATTTTGGCATGATGAGTAGTTAGCCAATCAATCCCTAAAATCACATCAAAAGCAAGTATCTTTAAAGAGATAAGGTCAACAGGTAAGGTGATGGTGCCAACTTGGATCACACAAGATTTATAAACAGTGGATGTGATGAAAGTTTCTCCTAACGGAGTCTCCACAGATAAATCAAAGTCTAACTTCTCCGGAGTCAAGTTTAAACGTTGAGCACAAGCAGGAGAGATAAAAGAATGGGTAAACCGGTATCTAATAAGGTATAAACTTTGCATGAATTTATGATTAGCTTACCCGTGATCACCTCGTTTGGGTTCCTCGCATGTTGACCAGTCACGACAAACGCTCTTCCAGGAACCGTTGACTTTATCTTTTCTGGGACAGCTTTTTGAGTCACCATCCCCGCTGGACTTGGTTTTGCTACAGTGCAATCTCGAGCGATATGTCCTTCCTTTCTACAATTATAACATACCTTAAACTGTTGTGGGCAGTTTGGGCTGATATGTCCTTCTTTTCCGCACTTATAGCATATAACCGGTGGTCGTTCTCCTCCCTTGGAACTAGTTGCTGTTGGTGCTGACGTCTTCGTATTGTCATTGTTGAGTCTCCTCTTTTTAAAATCTCCTCCCGACTCGCTTCTTCTATTTTCATAGCCACGATTACCACCAGAGTGGTTGCCGTTCTTGTCTGTATTTTTCTTTCTTCTCGCTGGTTATCATTGTTCTGATGACTGTTGTCACCGATATGATCCTGGTTGTGATCCCTCAGTTGACCGTACTCGTTATCTCGCTCTAATAATTGAGCCCTGTTGACAACATCTGAATAGAGAGAAAATTTATGAGAAATGAGATATTGACGTATGCCAGGTTTCAAACCTCTCAAAAACATCCTCGTCATACGTTCCTCATTCTCCACCAAATGAGGTGCAAACCTGGACAACTCTGCAAACCTCGCCTCGTACTGAGACACCGTCATGTTATTCTGCTCCAGTCTAATAAACTCTACCTCCTTCATATGACGAATACTTTCAGGAAAGTACTTGTCATTGAACAGTTTCTGAAATGTCTCCCAAGACATGCTGAGTGCGGTTGGATGGGTACGCTTCACAGACTCCCACCAGTAATCTGCCTCGCCACGGAACATAAAGGTGGCGAATGGAACCTTCTGTTCCTCCGTGCATCCCAAGACATCGAATATCTTGGTAATTTGCTTGACCCACGTTTTCGCCATGATCGGATCCGGCTTTCCCTTAAATTCTGGTGGTCCCAATTCTTTGAACTGTTTGGCTGTGACAAACCGTGAATTGCTATCATTTCCTCCTGTATTTTGAACACGAGTCTCCCTCGTCTGGTTTTTCATGAATTGTAAAAAACTTCTAAACATTCCATCATTCATCATCTGCTCATTGGTGTTGTTCACAGGAGGAACATTGCCAGCCTGTTGCACGTTCTCCTCGTTGGTAAGCACCGGTGTCTCCACGGTCTCATTTACTCCACTGTTAATATTCTCAGTCGACATTCTCAAATACTGCCATAAAACAAGGGTTAATTAAATAAATTAACAAATCACATAATACCCCTATATTATGACTGACCAATAAATAAGCTTAGGTAGGACACACTAGCGAAGGATTTATTCGTCTCTCCCCTCCTAGTTCTATTCTCCGATCTCCGCCAGAGATCATATCCCTAAGCTCTGATACCAACTGTGACGCCCCCAAAATAGGTATACAACACCCATTCTGAGTCGCCAAAATACATGGTACAGAAACAACTACATCTTTATTATTACAACACAAGAACTGTGAGTTTAAATACAAATATTGTCATTTAGACAATATCCACACTCAAATAAGTCCTCATTACAATTATTGATACATTATTTCACAAAAATGGTGAGGACTACTAAAGTAACTTCTAGAACCATCATTCCATACCCCGACTAGTACTCGCTACATTCTCGCCTCCTGAGAAAAATGGAACAAAAAGGAAAAGGGTGAGCTCAACTAGCTCAGTAAAGAATATTATGACTAAGATAATACAGAACAAATTATCGTTAGTCTTCAACAGGGAAAAATCTAATAGAATACAATAGACAACAAGTTTTAAATCAATAACTGCAGCGGAAACAGCAAACTATTAGAAGAGTCAAGTAGAGAATGAGTTCTACTATCTTCTAAGATTTAAAAGTCCATCATCAATATTTTATCCCTGTAACAACAATCAATAACCATCTTTAATCAAATATTCATCTTTGCACTACAGGCCAAAGATATTCATTTGTATCACCAGTCGGTCATGTTCATCTCAACACCTGTTCATCTTTGCATTACGGGCCAAAGATATTCATCAGTTAATCATTCATCTTTGCACTACGGGCCAAAGATATTCAGTAATATCATCATTTAGGACTGAGGATGATGAAAAATATCTTAAAGAAAACGAATCCAGTGAAACAAAATAACAAATATTAAGGATTCGTATTTCGATTTATCCATGTCCAAGAATACCTTATAATTATTCATAGTGAAGTAGAATTCAAGAATGATCAAAACATGGATACAATCAAAGCTAGTACCCAGAATAGATATTTTGGACGAAAAGAAGAAAATTTTATTTTTCGGTGAATAGTAACTCGTGAATAGTAACTCATGAATAGTAACCCCGACGTGAAAAGTTTCAAATTTGATAAAAAATTCTAATCAATATTTTGGCATAATGATATTGAAAAAATAATATCATTTTTGAATAAAATAACATCCCTTACCTCGTAAAGACAGTACTTCTGGTCGGAATACCGGTATAAGGCTGAAAGACACTTGCTCTGATGAATAGAAACTCTCAAAGTATCTAAATACTCACAAAATACACTCAATAATCTAGAGAGAGAAAGAGAAAAAACTTGTTTCTGGTGTGATTTTTAATTCTAACTTAGCCCTCTATTTATAGGAAAATGTTAGCACGCCGAAGCAGACTTAACCTGCAATCTGATGGCTTTACCTGCTACTATTCCCACCCACCACATTTGAATAAAAATCTCAGCACATTTCTTTACCAACCAAGAGTGGGGCCCACCAATTCTAAAATTTTCTACCAAAATGATTAACTCCGAAAATTCAACAATTTCTGAACCAGTCATCTCGTAAAATTCATAATAAATCATACGTTCATTTTTAACGGTTCAAAATTTGTGGACATATACTCAACTTATATATGTATAACATATCCAAAAATTACCACGATCCAACGGTCGGATTAAAAATTATAACCCCCGCAAAATATCTCAAAAATCCTGATTTTTAATACCTCTATTCCGACAAAAATACTGATAAAAACCTCAACATTAACTCCTTCATTTTTAACCACAAAAATATATTCCTCATTTATATCCACAAAAATAAATATTTCCTTATCATATGAATCAATAATTAGTTATTCACAAATAATATTACAGAATCACATTTATGACAACCAGGCCGTTCCCAGGAAAGAGGGGGCTTTCCAATAAGGATTTCTCCTTACTGGCGCGCAATTAGATGACCAAACCTCCCCTTAGACAGAACTTTCTAGACATTGCCAATAATGTTATCTAATAATATTATTCAAATAATATGAATTATTGATCTGATAATGAGAAATACTGTGTAGTGACAATTATTGAAACAACAGTAATATAAAATATCAACGCAGCAATTATTGAATCAATAAAATAAAATATTGAACAGTAATTACTGTAACCATTATTGAGTAGTGCCTTCTTACGTAAGAATCAATAATTGGTGCAATACAGTGTGCTACTGTGTAACAACGCGTATTACTGTGTTTTAAACCACCGGGTATTCCAACAGTATTAACGGTAACAACTACGCCGTTATTAATAAAAAACATATACTTGTCGTTTTCTTCATCCAATCGCTTTCCGTTATGGGGCACACAAAAGACTGCGCCGTCGTACGAATATTCCCCGACAGGAAGAATATTCTACGACCAAACGAATATTCCCCGACAACAATGAATATTTTATAACCACCTGCTTATTTGAAATATTTGCGGATTTTACCCATAACTAACCTCATTAATCAATTTAACACTTACTATTTCAAAATAATAAATAGAGGGAATTTAAATTTCATTTATTAATAATTTGGGGTCTTACATCGGGGTCTTACAGTTTCGTGTGAAGAGAAACTACCTTTGACTGAATAGGTTTATTTGATTTTAGGTTTTGATTACTGTGCTTATTTTTGGAGAATTGTATTTAATTCCTCATTGATGGATTATCAACTATTTAATATTTTGAAGTTATTAGTGTTTTGTTAATTATTTTAAGATTTGTTGTGTTTTGCATGTGACCCTCTATTTCTTATTCGGAAATGGAGTGTTATATATACCCTTACTAATAATAATGTATTTTAAACTATAATTTAAATTTGTTTATACATTAAAAATGATGAACAAATAAATAGTGCAAAATACATGATACGTAAAATATTAAAATTTCATTATAAATCACCAAAACTAAAATTAGAATAAAGATTTTAAATAATTTTAAAATTATATTAATTAACCTTAAAAACTTTAAACACATATCTTTAATTTTGACTCAATTTCTAGGAATTAATAAATGATATAGTAATACTCAGCGTAACTCAGTTTCCTAGCAGATAAATTAACAAATAAATGGTGCACGAGTTTAGTCAAAATTTGTTTCCACCAAAAAGAGGATATTGGTTGATAAATGGATAGAATAAGATATTATGGTCATTTTAAAAATAGATTAAGGTTAATTTTGTTTATAAATTTTTAGTTTCAAATAATCGTATTATAATATCTGATTGAACATGATATTAAATAATTTCTCATATTAAGTCATTTTATAAAGCTTGACCTAATAGTCACCGTCCAAATTTAAAAACAAACAAAACACTTAAATTAATAGTCATATTCCAAATATAATCTTTGTAAATAAACATAAGTAAGTATACATAGTAAATACATATTATTTATCATTTTCATATATATAACCAGGATCCAGTCCGGGATCCCAGATTTTTTTAAAATATGATTTTTTTTTTATTTTTTTTTAAAACAACTAAAAAATTATATTATGTAAAAATTTCAATTTCATAAAATATTAAAAAAAATTAATTATATAAAAAAAAATAAAAAAAAATCATATTTTAAAAAAATCCGAGATTCCGGACCGGATGCATACCATATATATATATATATATATATATATATATATATATATATATATATATATATATATATATATATATATATTCTTTTCCTACCCAATTTTATAAGGAAATCAATATTGTCATAAAAGGACTCTCCACTCACATGCTTTGACACCAATGGGACCCTCGTTAGTGATGTCAAGATGCTGTAGGCCATAATGTGGGCTCCACTTGCTTCCCCAAATGGGCATAGTGGGAATTGTGTTGTAAGCAATTTTCCATTATAGTCTTCTGTTTTGATACCATTGCGAAAGTATTTTGTATCATAATGTGTTTGAGTAATCGAGTCTTTGGAAAATTCAAATTTTTAAATCTTTTGACATATATAATAATATAACCAAGAACATGAGAAATGTTTGTTTGTTTATTTATTTATCTACAATATTTGAGACTCACATATAAATAGCTTTAAGATTGAAATTATACAAAATATTTTAACTATATCTTTAACAATCTCAATTTACATAAAAAATTAAATGAAACTCTAATTTTTTTTTTACGAATGAAGTCTATTGATAATTTATTTGGGTATTTGAAAAAATTATTACAATAATTTGCGCCTTTTACTTCATGTATATACTTTAAACATTTTTATCATCACCAATTTGTTGTATTGAACTAATTTATTAAATCTGGTTACCATAAAATTAATTTCATGGTAAGTTGGTCAATTGACCAATACAGTATTGACACACAGAGAAAGATATCACCTCATGTCTGCGTGTTGACACTGTTTTGATCAATTGACCAAAATTAACTTCATGCTAATCACTCCTTAATTTATTAGTAAATAATTTTTTTCCAAATAGTTTTTAATTATCATTGAGTCAACTATATAGTAAATACTAATTTGGAATATTTAGAAGAAAGGATAATATATAACCAAATAAATCTCAACTTATCAAAGTAATAATTATATTGTCGCAATAATATGTGTTGCTGAACATTTAAAATATTATTAAAATAAGTGTAAAATTATTATCGTAAAATATATATTGGTTGTTGCAGCTTAAAAATTACTCTAACATTATCAATGGCCATATTTTATTAGCAGCCTTGTTTGTGTGTTTTATTTTTATTTTTATAAATTCATGTACCCGGCCCTTTTTTACATGTGATTCATTATACACTGAGCTTTGGAGGAAATAAATAAATTTTGACCAAATTAAGGTAGTTTAATTAGTGAAAACTTATAATAAAAAATCTGCTTTTAATTAGCAAGTAAAAAATTTACTTTATGATGAAAATAAAAATAGAATGGAAAACAATGGAATAAGAATCAAAATGAAAATAGAATGAGGTGAAGGGAAAAATAGGGTAGGAATCAAAATAAATGAAATTGTAGGGGGAAAAAAGAATAAAGAATCAAATGGAAAAAAGAAAAAGAAGAGGGAGAGGGAGAGGATTTAATGAGAATAATTAATTTATTTAATTGCATTATTATATTATATGATGATGGAGGGGAGACAAAGCAAAAAAAGAGGGAAACGAGATGATGTGGTTCGGGGGACAAGCCTCCGCCTTTTACAATTTAGTTGCCGGGTTAGGACCGCGACATTTAACCTCCGCATCAATGCGTACCATTCTCACGCCCAAATATTCGGCGTGTAACACACGCTTCTATCCCGCGGCTGAAAAAACTATAAGATACGGGTACCGCTCCTTGATCAACGGTGGATATCGCATTCATGAGAAAAATGGATGTCACGCTCAGAGAGAGAGAGTAGGATGGAGTGGATATAATTATTTTTGAATTTTTTCTCTTCTGAATAACGGTAGAGACACAATTTATTCTATAATTATTTTACCATTTGCTGATGTAACCTACTCTATCTCAATTTTTATGTGGGGTCGAAGACTATATTGAAAGAATTTATTCATCAATATGTTAAGATTGAGTGTGCCATATTAATAAATTATAAAATAATTATAGAATAAATTATATCTCTAAAATTATTATTATTTTTTTCTTTAAAAGGTCAGGAAGTCTGTTAATGATGATTAGGTGGCAGCACCATGTGCATGCTCGGTCCTCAAGCATGCAAAGGTGAAGGGGAGTATGTTATGATGCTTATTTCCCGCATCATCATCATCCACCATTCACGTCATTCCCATGTCATCATTTCCTCTCTTACCATAATTTATGGAAATTTTATCTTTTTACTATAGTACGTGATTTTTTTTAAATGTTTTAATTTATTACAATAATTTATTTTAATTTAAATGGGGGAGATGATGATTTACTGTCTTCAATCGTCATTATACTTGGAACTGAATTACTAATCTCAAGTCTCTTATTTATATTTAAAAATAAATTTGAGACTATTAATTTCAGAATAATAAAATGACTTAAAAAGAGAGACTATTTATTAACTATGTTCAACCAAGTATTATAATTCCTACTATTTAGGATTAAATATTTGTGGACAAAATTAACCTTTAATTTTATTTAAAAAGATCAATCTATTTTAGTTTATTTGTCCATACTTAAGTTAATGAGAATATAATATTTATATTACTAGTAAAGTTGATGTCAAAATGTCATCAACTTTACCATCGCGATTGTGTTGTGAGTAAGAAATTAATATATTTATGAGAAAATATGAAACGAAATATATTATTAAAATTTTAACCGACACTTTTATTGTGAAATTGAGGTAGTATAAAAATAATACTCTCTCAATTACGGAAAATATGAGGTGTTTTGATTGCCTTCAATTAGTTTAAAAGATTTTAAATTTCAAAATTGATTTGAATTAGTTTAATTTTATTTAATACAATTATAAATATTACGAATAGTCTTCAAAATGATCTTATCCATTTCATTTTATTTTAAAAAAAAACTATAATTAAATTTAAAAAGTCAAACTAAGTTTTATATTTTTCAAATGAGATTTTTCGTGAAAGAAAAAAATGAGATTATTTCAAACTTACTAAAAATATGAAATATATGAAATAGACATAGTTAAACACAATTTCTTATAATTACTTTTAATATTAAATTTTAAATCTAAATTAATTATGGTTTACAAACTATGAAAAAAAATAAATTAAAAATGGTTGGGAGGGCGAGTCAAAAAATGCAGGCCAAGGTCAATATGTATACGTACGGCTGGAGCTGGACCATGGCACGAGCTGCCTCACGTGTTATCTATATTATATTATATTATATGCCGAAAGCTCCGTTTCGTGATTTGGTACTGCCGAAAGCTCCGTTTCGTGATTTGGTACTTCCATATATATATATATATATATATATATATATATATATATATATATATATATATATAACCGATCAGGTGAGAGCTCCCTTACTTTCTTAAAATACGGATTTTTTTTTTACTTTTTTTTAAAATAACTAAAAAAAAAGTTTAATATTTTATGGAACTAGAATTTTTCCATAATACAATATTTTGGGCGTGATTTGGATATTTATACCAAAAAATATATGTACAATCTGCACAGACTGTACAGACATGTTTTGTTATACGTATCCAAATCACATCCAAAACACTGTATTATGAAAAAATTTCAGTTTCATAAATTATTAAACTTTTTTTTAGTTGCTTTAAAAAAAATCAAAAAAAAAAGTTCGCATTTCAAGAAAGTAAGGGAACCCTTACAGGAACCGAACCATATATATATATATATATATATATATATATATATATATATATATATATATATATACACACACACACACGATAAGGATCAAGAGCATTCTCCTTAAATAACATTCCTCCTTAAATAGCATTCTTTTATTAAAACTACGTCGTTTTGGAGGGACGCGGTGACATTTTTATAAATACAATGCCACCGCGTATTTATAAAAATGTCACCGCGTCCCTCCAAAACGACGTAGTTTTAATAAAAGAATGTTATTTAAGGAAGAATGCTATTTAAGGAGAATACTCTTGATCCTTGCCGTATATATATATAGTCTGAATCTTAAGCTCACCCCTTATCCAACTCACCTGAGCTCATCCCCTTTAGCGATGGACCCGGCGACGGTTCGGTCATACAACCGTCGTCTATACTTTTAGTGACGGACAACATATAGCGTCGCTAAAAGTATAGACGACGGTTGTATGACCGAACCGTCGCCGAGTCCGTCGTTAAAGGGAGGGTAAGTTCGGGTGAGTTGAATAAGGGGTGAGCTTAAGATTCGGATCGTATATATATATATATATATATATATATATACTTTTAACAACAGACAACATATAGCGTCGTTAAAAATATAAACGACGGTTGTATGACCGAATTATCGTCAGGTCCGTCGCTAAAGGGAAGGTAAGTTCGAGTGAATTGAATAAGGGATCAACTTAAAATCTGAATAATATATATATATATATATATATATATATATATATATCCGAATGCCAAATCTTTTAGCAATGGCATTGGGAGATTCTGATTGTTCACGAGCATTATTGGGGTTGGTATATATTCTCTTTATTTGCTCGTGACAAACCTCTCATCATGTTTATATTTTCACGCTCAGTCAAATGTACTTGCATGTCTTCATACCGTAAGTTTGAAGATTCACATGTATTTCAGAACTTTATTTATCTATGAATAATATCTTTTAAGGTAATGATTCTTAATATTTATTAGTTATAGATATTTATAGGGTATACATCAATTATATCTTAAAAAAAAAAAATCAGAATTAAAAATTAAAAATCGGACAAGTTTGACTTATTAACAAGGGTTTAGAATTTATTAACCAACGTTTAGGATTTATTATTCAAGATATATGGCTTATTAACCAGCGTTTATAAATCAGGATTTAAAGTTTATTAATCAGGGTTTAAGATTTATTAAAGTTAAGAAAGTACAAGCTGCGGTTGCATAATTGTAAACCTTAAACCCGGGTTAATAAATCATAAACCCTAGTCGTTCAGTTTATAATTATGGTCGTTATTTTTTATTTTTAATGATATAGATAGTGTATGCCCTATAAGTATTCATAGCAACAGAACGGATCTAAAATATACCTCTTAAATAACATATATAACATAAATAATATATTTTTATTAAAACTATGTCGTTTTGAAGATTTTTTTAAAAAATAAAATAATATTACAAGAGAGTGATTCAACTTGCTTTTCTTTTATTTACAAAAATGTCACCCGCGACCCTACTTGTTTTTTAAAAAAAATATTCAAAATCACGTAATTTTAATAAAAGTATATTATTTAAGAGAGTATGATATTTAAGAGGTATGCTTTAACAAATACTAATAGATATTATGTATCATTCCCAATCTTTTAAATACAAAAATAATGTTTGAGATTCAAACATAAAACATTAAAATTGATGCAATATGTTTAGACTTTTAAATGCATTATACTATGATATTGCTATAGATCGAAAATACCCAATGACCATTGCAGTTGACTCTAATTTCTTAATATATTTGAATTTATCAATATATATATATATATATATATATATATATATATATATATATATATATATAAGTAGAATAATCCATAGTCGCAATTGTAAAAATTACATTATCTTACAACACATTTTTCACTGTTCAAAAATTGATCGAATGGCCGAATATTTCAATCGCTCGCACAACTAAATTGTGGACAAAAGAGGCCTACAATGTGATTTGTCAAAAATATTCAACATTTTTTCAAAAAAATAATCATTATCCGCACAATTAAATTATATACGGCAATTATTGTTCGCATAACTAAAATGTTGACGAAAGTCAAATTTGGCTTATTGTTAACAGTTTAGTTTGTTATTGTCCGCCAAACTAAAGTGCGGGAGATAAAAACTCCAGCCAATCGATCACAATTTTGACGTTAAGAATCTGTTGTAAAATTAAAACTATCTTTACAATTGTGAATATTATATATATATATATATATATATATATATATATATATATATATATATATATATATATATATATATATATATATATAGTCTGTTTCTCCAGCGAATTGGAAGGAGCGAACTAATAACAAATCGGCTATAGCGACGGTTTTTTCCGTCGCTATAGCATAGAAAGTCAGTTTTTTATACTATAACAACGGAAAAAAACCGTCGTTATAGCCGATTCGCTCTTAGTTCACTCCCTCCAGTTCACTGGAGAGAGCCGGGATATATATATATATATATATATATATATATATATATATATATATATATATATATATATATATATATTCCTAAACGAGGAGTAATTCACTATAACACACTTATAAAATGGAGGAGACGGAAAATCACTCCGCGGTAGACCTGGCAAAAAAGGCCCAGGCCCGCGGGCCGGATTTTGGGAGACAGTTTTTTAGCCCAGTAAAATTCGGGTCTATTTAACCCGCCCGTTTTTGTTCCGGCCTGGCTCGTTTAGGCCAAACATAAAAAAGTAACATAAAATAGGCACAAAATTGGTCTCAGCCCGCGGGTCGGCCCGGACTTTTGGCTGAAAATTTTTGGCCCAGTAAAAAGTGGACTTTTTTTCCCCGCCTGGCCCGCCACTCACCCGGCCCATTTAAGCCGGGCCCACCCGTTTGCCAGGTCTACTCTGTGGTATGTGTCTCCCAGACCCTAATCCATAATTTTAGGCTTTTAAATATGTTACCTATCTGGGCTGCGGCCCTCAATGGTATCTTTAAATAAAGCTACAGCTTAGAGCGGGCCTCCATTTTCTAAAGCCTCATACTTGAAGGATAAAGGGCTATATGAATTACTCCAAAAAAAAAAAGTATATACAAAAGAATATATACATATATACTATTATTTAATATTTGGACAGGCAATTTGTCAGCTCATAGACACCTTTGTTGGGCTTGGATGCCTAAGGGCCTTTATAACCAAAAATAAATAAAATTAAAAAGAATTTATTTCACTCGTAGTCCTAGGTGGGGATTGCAAGTTCAAATTCAATCCAGGAATGTGCAAGAATATGAAATAAATGATTTAATTTAATTTATTAGTATTTCAAACAAATAATTACTGATTACATCACTTGTATTATTTGTGAGATAAGTAATATTACAATAATCATTTTTAAAAAATTTAAATTTTAAACCATTAAAATTACTCATGAAAATGGTTTATTCCCAATTTTGTATATAATGAATAAGAGAAACGCTTCAAAAATACCACACAATTATTCGTTATGAGAAAAAAAAAAGGAAAATAATTTATCTTAACCTATTCCTGGTAAAGGTTATCTTGGGATGTACTCCTCCCTCCGTCCCTTAATATATGTCATTTAGATGATTTTTTTTTTTTAATTATTTGTCGTTTTATATAATGTAGAAGGATTAATTATAATATTTTCAAAATTACACCTCATGAGAAAATATTACATATGAGAGAGAGTATGAGTTAAATATGATAATTATGAGAATTTAATGATATTATATACAATTGATATTATATTTAATGTTATACAATAATTTTCTTAATTCTTGTACATAACTCTAAAACGACATATATTAAGAGATGGAGGGATACACTATACCAAAAATTTTGAGTTTTGGAGTTTTCTATTGGAGCTTAGTGATTTATTCGTTACGTTGGTCTAACCAATGTTTTCAGACTCAGGAAGGTCATCAAAGCGAAAAAGTTATCGGATGGATGGGTTCAACCAGTGGTTGAATCGTATTGAACTAGTAACTTTATAAATATATAAAAATATATATTATTATTAATTAATAAAATTTTAAAAAAAACCTCATTTTTTATAAATTAAAGCATAATAAAGTTGAATTACAATACAACTAAAAGTGGTTAACTTCCATATTAAAAAATTTTGGCACAAAAAAATATTAATAAATAATTAAAAATCGGTTCGCTGGTGAACTTACTCGTTTTTACCGATTGAACCATCAGTTTGACGGGTGGTCAATTGGTTCAATCCGAATTTTGACTAAATTAGTTTAATCGAGTTAGACTGGGCTGAATATAGAACCAATTTTCAATTCAATTGAAAAAGCGTGTGAACGATAAAAAATCTTACGAATCTATTAACAATAAGTGAATTCATTTTATTTTTTCGATTCAATTTTTCTGTCCAAATTCATGTCCGCATATATTTTTCAAAAAAAAAATAAAAGTATATGCAGACATAAATTTGGACAGAAAAATTGAATCGAAAAAGTAAAATAAATTTATTTTTGAAAATTAGTTGACTATACTGTCTAATTATTTGCGTAAATAAATTAATTTTATTCTTCAAGTCCAATTTTCTTACCTAAAACTTCTGTTTGCATAGAAGTACTCATCCATTAATGAGAAACTAAAGGTGGGTGTTTTGGCCTCTCCATAGCCCCACTCCTTTTTTATTTGGCAAAAAAATAAAATAATAAAAAGATCTTGAGATGGATTTGATAAAACCATTTTACACAACTATTTTCTTATTTAGACTAGAGACACTAATTTAGCTCCTTGCTTCTTCTTTTTTTTTTTTTCATGGCAAATAATATAATAAGACCACAACATCCTCTCAAGTGTACTACTCTCCAAAAATACACATCTTTTTAGACAATCATATCTCAATATATGAACTATGAAGATCTACCAGAAACCTTCACTTCTCTTTTTATATTCTCTCCCCTCCCCTCCCCTCCCCCACCAAAAATAAATCATCTACAAACACCTTCCTCCATATCCAGCATTCCTAAATAATGCCTGCTTTATGTCTGCTGAACTTATAATTCCCCTTTGCTCCATTTCCTATCACCATTAAAAAAAATTAACAAACATGGGTCATCTATATATGGCTTCTGTAAAAAGTGATATAATTTTTTATTTTTTTTTAATAATTTGGTTAAAATTTGTACCTCTGAGCAAGAAGCTTGCATTCCAAAGTCATTAAAGCAGCTTATAACACATTGTTGAATATCAAGGCCTAATGCTTCTAATGTTGTCACAGTTGATAGCAACAACCCTGGCTTCCCAGCACAACAAATTTCAATTCGGGTATCCATATTCCTCCTTTCCACATCAAACTGCCCATCAACAAAAAAAATAACATAATTTTTGCTCATTCAACATCAAGAACCTAATTAATTAGTAGTAATGTATATGTATATATACCTTTGGTGAATTTCTCAAAAGACCACCTTCATTAGGCTTTACATCTTTGAAGATGCTTTTTAAGCTTATTAGCTGCTGGAGATCATTTGGCTTCACTTCAATCTCTTCTTGCAAATTATTGATCCTCTCTAGGAGTTCCTTCATGTAGTCTATAGTGTCACCAAGAATTGATGTCCTGTCCATCTAATATATAAAAAGAGAAGTAAAAAGAATGCATAAAATTGATCAAAATAGGGAAAATCATTCATGTAATTTTCAGAAGAATGTAATGTACCTTGCTTATCTTAGGAACAACAGATCTAAGCATGGAAAGCCGTTCATTCAATCGCTTCCTTCGCCTTCTTTCTGCCATTAGATTTTTTGATGGCTGCCCCTGCCCATTCAATTTCTTGACTTGAGTACTCTTTTTTTCTGACCAAATACCCATATTGAAAATGGGTATTTCAGGGGACTGAATTGTCTCCATTTTACAACAAGTAGCAGCAGCTTCTACCTCCAAATCACCAATAATTGACATGAATGAACAATCTTTTTGAAAAATTTGTGGAGTATCAAGTTTGTAGATAGATGAATCGGTGACTTCTGGAGCTGATAAAGCTTCATCTCCAAATGGGGTATAAAATTCTGGGGAACAATTAAAGGTTTGTCGATCAAATGGGAATTTGGGAAACTCATCAAAACAATAATTTTGAGGAAAAGGGTTTTCAAGAAAAGTATCAACATTAGTGTAGAAATCATTTACCACTTTTGGAATATTATTAGTAGCTGATTCCCAAGGGTCGTCAATCCTTAGGGATAGCAACTCCTCCAAGAAATCATGCCCCTTATACTCCATCTTTCTCTCCGAGTTAAGTTGGGAGGATGGATGGAAATGAATGCAAGGAGGAACCTTGATAATATGATGCTGCAGCAAGTGGGGTTATAATATCCTCCCTCCATTCCTAAATAAGTGTCGTTTAAGTTTTTTATACATGGATTAAAAAAGTCATTTAATACTATCATTTAATAATTAAAATCTGTGTGAAATTTCATCACTATCCTTTTATGGGAAGTTGAAAACTATTATTACTAAGAGTGATAATTTCTTGGGACAAGGAGAGAAAGTAACGATAATATAGTAAAATAAATAATTTATTTTGCACATTATCTTTTATTTTTACATTATGTATCTTTACATTATCTTTTATTTTTACATTTTGTATACATAAAAATAAACTCATCTTTACATTATCTTTTATTTTTACATTATGTATACTTTACCAAATGAACCATAGGATTAATATGGGTGGGAGCCACACTGCCGCCACAGCTTGTAGCGACAGGCAGTGTGGCAGGGGGAGGGGCAGTTCGATAACTTATTTATATCTTAGCTATATGTTAGACTGCCGCTACAAGCTGTAGCGGCAGGGAGAAAATTTGACCAACCTCAGCCATTAAGTGTATGGATCAACGGATGTAAACTTGGTTGCTGAACTGTGCCTATGACAACCGTTTACCACGGATTAAAACTCATATACATATATATATATATATATATATATATATATATATATATATATATATATATATATATATAGGAGTGCAAGTGCAAAGGAAGTTTACCATTAAGCAAACTAATAAATCTACAACAGAAAATAATATTTTCACATGAAAATCTTCGCTATACATTTATAGCGATGCTTTTTATGTGAAAATATCAATTTCTTATCATTAATTAGTTCAACAATAAGATATCTCTTCTGCAATGACTTATTTTAAAACGATTTATAAGTTCAAACTTAAAGTTAATTATAAGTTTAAGTTAAAATAAGTACAAATGTGTTTGATTGATAATTATTTATAAGTTAAGATAAATTATAAATATTACTAAAAAGATATTAATAAAAAATTAAGCGGATTCAACATTTTATCATAAGAATCACCATTTCAACATTAATAAAACATTAAAATGAACTATAATTTCAATATTCATGAGTTTTTCTTCTTATTTTTGACATAATATCCATGAGCTATTATTATTATTATTGTTGTTGTTGTTGTTGGCCGACATGTGGATAATAGTAGGGAGAAGATAATTGAGATCTCTCGAGGGAGGAAGCAATGATGCGAAAACAAAAAACACCAAACGTCTCAATAATTGAGTTAAAAGGACTAATTGGGTATATAAAAAATTAAAAAAAATATTCTCTCTGTTTTTAAAAGATTATAATTTAAGATCAATATACACAGATTAAAGAATATAATTAATACATAACAAAAATACTATACTACCTTTATTAATTGTCTCAACCAATTATTCTCTTCTCAATGTTTCTTATTTAATTCAACCAATTACTTCTTATTCAACCAATTACTACTTGAATTATACTTCCTCTGTCCCTATTTAAATGACGTTTTAGAATTTTTTATTTTTTCCTAATTAATTGACGTTTGTTTAAATCTAGGAGAATTAATGATAATTTTTTCAAAATTACTCATCATTACTCCACCTATTTTTTTAGTACTTTAAACTCTTGTGCTACAATAAATTAATAATTTAAGAGTATTACGGAGAATTGAATACTATATTTAATACTTTCCAATCATTATCTTAATTCTTGTGTCCATCTCTAAAACGTCATTTAAATAGGGACGGAGGGAGTAACATTGAATTGAATAAGAATCATTGGGAAGGGAATAAAGCTTTAAATAGGAGAAAACTTTAAATAAGGGTAAAGTAGGAAAAAAATAACTAATGTGTATTGATAAACTCAAAGCGACAATTTTTTTGGAACAAAAATTACTTTCTAAAACGACAATCTTTTAGGAACGGAGAGAATAGTAGATAATTAAGGGTAAACTTGTCTCTTTGCTAATTTTGGGTATGTAACTATAACCGAAGGGTGTGTAGATATCATTATCAATTTAGCAAAAATAAATAAATAAAGAAAGAAAGAAAAAGAAAGAGTAGATATCACTATCCTTATTAAATTGTGCGAAATTTTGAAAATTTTGGGTGTAACATAATTAATGAACCAACTAAAATTTTGTGTATTTTCTAGTACTTCAAAATGAAAGTTTGTAAATTGCTCTCTCAAGTCTCAATACTCATATTACTCTTAACTTAATCAGAAAGTATAAAATCATATTACTCTTAATCATATTACATTTGAAAAATCATGTGGTAGTAGTAGTAAGCATAATTTAAGAAAGTTCTAATTCAACCATAAATTACAAAACTACCAGGGATGCGCGCGTAGATAATTATTAGTACGTTAAAATTTGATCCCATAACCAAATTCATATATGATCTTTTATTTTTTTTGTTACATTAACATACACATTCTCCTTACTACTACAAAAGATAAGTCATACCACTAGGTCAAATACCAAAACAAAAATTTATGAAAGAAATTGATATTCATTACTCCTCTATTTGTAAGAATGGATAGGTTGGGTATTTGTGACTTTGAAGGGAAAATAGGTGTATATAATTTTTAGTCTTCAATAATATGTCATTATAATTATATAGAGAGGGACTAATGAGACCAACACTAATAAATCAAAACCCTAACGGATCAAAATCTTAAGTTTTCATCAAAATATTAAGTCCAAGTTATGCAAGTTATCGTAAACTCGTAAAATGAGAGATGACATTATAAATCAAGGATGATTATATTAGTTATGATACAGATATAAATTATTTTATAAATTACTGATGTGGCATACTTCACCTCAGCATATTGATCAACAAATTGTTTTAATGTAGTCTTCAGCCCCACATAAAAAATTGAGGTAGAGCAATGCCACATCAGCAATTTGTAAAATATTTGTAGAATAGTTTGTGTCTGTAACATTATTCTTATATTAGTACTATTTAAGACATTTAGCCTATCATTTATTCATAGATAATTTAATTTGGAAATTAATATTTCTACAAGGCTCCTTTCACATGAATAATATTCACATTCATATGAGTGAGGCCTTGTAAAAATATTAATTCTATTTAACCCGATAAACCACATAATTACAGGTCGGATCTCGTCAAATCCAATAGCACTGTCTCTAGACCCCACCAAATTATTCACTAATTCCAGTGACTAAATTTTTTGTCTTGGTTACTCACTGGGATGTAGTATGTGAGAGGGATTTGTGTATTTTTCACCCTTTGGCCATTAGCTAAGACTACACTGAAATCTGTCTTTCCTTTTTTTTTGGTTCCATTCTCTAGGTACGTGAGTTCATGTCTTTTTCACACAAATCTGATACATCAAACAAACTAGATATTTATGTTCGAATATATATTCTGCAAAGTTTGACCCACATTTCTGCCCGAATCGAAATGGATGGAGTTAGCTTTCATAGACCATGTCAGGTTCTTTGTATTCATAAACTTCTCTAGTTTTACTATATATACCTATTTTCCCATAAACATAAAATTATTTTCCTCAAGTACTAGCTTACTAGCTTACAAATTAAAACAAAAAAAAAACAGACCACCAATAACACATCAAAAAATATAGAAAATTTTTGTATATATATATATACAAAGCTGTGTATTATACAGTCGGGCTATGACGACCGATTTTTTAAGCTATGACGATGGTTCACCCGTCACCGTAGCCCAGAATAGCTATGACGACGGGTGAAACCGTCGCTATAGACCAAAAAATCGTTGCCATAGTAGGCTGTGTAATACACAGCTACGTACATACATTTTTTTCTATATATATATATATATATATATATATATATATAGGGAATGATTCATGACACACGTTAGCTATGGGCACTATTTCAGCTAACTGTTATCCAGTCGTCCAAAATTAGATCGAATGACTAATGTGAGGATCCAACTGCTACTCCCTCTAACGGTTAGAGATTTTTTTTTCTGGCTGCTACTCCCTCTAGCGGCCAAGAGATTTTTTTTTGCTGACCACAGGAGGGAGTAGAGGTCAGAAATTTTTTTAAAATACCCCCACTGTAAGACCCCAACTTTTTATGAATAAATATTTAATTTTTTTTAAAATATTATTTTGAAGGTGTTGATTTGATATAATGTTATAGTTATGAGTGATATGTGTAAATTTTATAAAGTAAACAAGTTGTCATAAAATATTTGTTTGATCGAAAAATATTCGTACGACGGCGCAATTATTGGTGGACTACATAACGGAATAACTGTCGGATATAGAAATCGACAGAAATAACCTTTTTATAAAAAAATATCGACAAAACTCTTACCGTTAACTGTTGAAATACCCGGTGATAAAAGTACAGTAATATGCATTGTTGCACAATAGCACACGATATTGCAGTATCTCTGATTATTGATTCTTACGTAAGAAGTCACTCAGTATTCAATAATTGCCATAGTAGTTGTTGCATAGTATCTCAAATAATTGATTCAATAATTGTTACAGTAACATTTGCACAATATTTTATATTATTTGAATAATATTATTAGTCAGCATGCATTATTGACAATGTCTAAAAATTTCTGTCTAGGAAAGGGGTTATGTTATATAATTGCGCGCCAATAGGATAAATCCTTATCGGATATAAATAGAGAAATTTAGCATGAGATATTTTTTGAAAGTTTGACATATTTTCTATGGAATTATAATTATCTCCTCCGATAAAATATTTATTCAAATATATTATAATGGTTTAAATGGTAATATTATTATAATAATATATAATTTCCTGGCATGTGAATAAATGGAGTGGATGTTAACAACTTGAATTGAAATTCTTTCTGTGTACTTCTTCTTTTCTAATTTTGTTGGCTAAAAGTTTCTTGCGTAGTTTTTATAAGAACCCAACTTTTATGAATAAAAATTTAATTTTCTCTAAATGTTATTTTGAATAATAAGGTGTGGATTTGATATAATATTATAGTTGTGGGTAATATTTACAAATTTTATAAAGTAAACAAGTTGTCATAAAATATTCGTTTGGTCGAAGAATATTCGTTTTATCAAGGAATATTCGTACGACGACACAATCATTGGTGGACCCCACGACAGAATTACTGTCGGACAAAAAAAGCGACAGAAATAACTTTTTTTATAAAAATAATGGCAAAACTTTTACCGTTAACTGTTGAAATACCTGGTGATAAAAGTACAGTAATACGCGTGGTTGCACAGTAGCATACGGTATTGTACAATATCTCTGATTATTGATGCTTACGTGAGAAATCACTCAGTTTTATTCAATTATTGCCACAATAGTTGTTACACAATATCTATAATTATTGATTCAATTATTGTCACAATATCATCTGCACAATATTTTATATTATTAAATCAATAAATGAGACGACAAAGTTATTCATATTATTATTTGTATTATTGACAATGTCTAGAAATTAAGTTCTGTTGAGTAAAGGGGTTAGGTCATCTAATTGCGTACCAATAAAGAGAAGTCCTGAAAATGATCTGATTGTTAATATTGTGAGTTATAATACTAATGATGAATAAATATTGAAAGATTAAAAATATGTTTAGTCAAGTGATTTGTGATAAATAAAGGAGTTTTTTATGAAATATTAATTATAAATTTGGCTTATTAAACGGACTCCCACTTACTCAGTTTTTAAAATAGTTGATAGAAAGTTATCTCAGTTTTTGTTTTATATTGCATAGTACTACATAGTATTGCATAGTGCTGCAAAGTGAAAATAAAAAAATCACGTGAATTCGCCGGTTCTTCACCCGTGAACTTTCCCTACTGTGCGTCCGTGATTATTTTCTAAATAGTTTTCTGTCATTCTCCTATAAATAGGATGCTTAGTTTAGAAATAAAAATCACACCAGAATTAGAGAATTCGTCTTCTATAATATTGAGCGTATTTCTTTTGAGTTTAATGAAACTTTGAGTGTAGCAAATAGTACAAGTTTTCTTCAAGAATATCTCCGCTATACCAGTCAGAATTACTCTCCTTTTAAGGTAAGGAGTATTATTTATTTCATATTCGTAAGAGATTATTTTTCGTATTCGTTTGGAATATTATTTTCGTTCAATATTTGTAAAGAATATTATCTTCATTCAATATTCGTAAGGGATATTATCTTCGTTCAATATTCGTAAGAGATATTATTTTATTCAATATTCGTAAGAAATAATATTTTCTACAATACTCTGTAGTATGTAAGTAATATTATTTCGTTTCATATTTCTAAATCTATACTTATTTTGATAAGTATTGCTTCTATACTCCTTGAAATTAGTAAAATATCCTTGAAATTTACGTTTCATCTAGTATCGTTCCACTGAAATATTTTTCTGAACATTCATGTTAAATTTTAACCTTTTCACGCCGGAATACTATTCTGGGCACTATTCATCCATACAGTACTATTCATACATACGGTACTATTCATGAAGTACTATTCACGGGAAGTATTCACTCGGGTACTATTCCCTCTGGGGTACTATTCACGAAAAAAAATGATTTCTTTTTTGTCTAAATTATTTTTGATACATGAATATTATTCTTGAATTTTATTCCACAAAGTAGTTATCATGTTGACAGTTTGGACATTCTTGAACTCTGGATAAATTAAATTATAAATCTTTAATATTTATCCTTAATCTCACTTGATTAATTTCTTATATCATTATCAACATCCTCATGCTTATATTGTGATGAAAGTCATCTTTGACCCGTAGTGCATAGATAGACTGTTGATTGGTATGATTATGACCAAAAATTATGTATCGATATAATCATGACCTGTAATGTTACAAATGATGTGGTAAAAGTCCTCATTGACCCGTAGTGCATTGATGAACAATTATTTGGCATGATCATGACCACTGGTGATAATAATGAATATCCTTGACCCGTAGTGCATGGATAATTCATGGATGTGATAATAACGAATATCCTTGGCCCGTAGAGCATTGATAATTCGTGGATGTGATACTAACAAATATCCTTGGCTCGTAGTGCATGGATAATTCGGTGATGTGGATTATTTATTGAAATGTGTTACAGAGATAAAATATTGATGATGAACTTTTAAATCATAGAAGATAGTAGACATTATGCTCTATTTAACTCTTCTAATGGATTACTTATTCCGTTGCAGTTAGACTTGTTGTCTATTGTATTCTATCAGTTTTTATACTGTTGAAGACTAAGGATAATTTATTATACATTATCTTAGTCATAATATTATTTATTGGGCTAGTTGAGCTCACCTTTTACTTTCATTGTTCTTGTAAGACCCCAACTTTTATAAATAAAGATGAATTTTCTATAAATATCATTTTTGAATATTATGGAGTTAATTTGATATAATGTTATAGTTGTGGGTAATATTTATAAATTTTGCAAAGTACGCAAGTTGTTATATAATATTCGATTGGTCGGAGAATATTCGTTTTAACAGGGAATATTCGTACAACGGCACAATCATTGGTGGACCCCACAACAAAATTATTGTCGGATTGAGAAAACGATAAAAATATTTTATTAAAAATAACGGCGGAAGTTTTACCATTGATACTGTTGAACTACTCGGTAGTAAAAGTACAGTAATACGTGTGGTTGCATAGTAACACACGGTATTGATTATTAATGCTTATGTGAGAAGTCACTCAGTTTGATTCAATTATTGTCAGTTAATAATATGAATTATTTAACGATAATGACGTTTTGTTTTATTCGTATTATTAACGTAATAAAACAGAAACATCTTTTTACATAAAACAAAATACTTTATTAAAGTTATTCTATAAATAGAATATATTATATTTTATTTAAAAGATTTTTCTTTAAATATGGACCGTCAAATTAAAGTAATCAATCTGGACCGTTCATGGAGTAGTTACTATGCATTCTATTTTTTTATAAATAGCAGCTCATTCCTTCATTATTTCTTACGAATTCACTGAACTCTAGAGAGAGAAATTATAGAGAGAGAGAAGAAGATTATTCTGCTACTTAACTACTTACTTATTTCAGCTCTTTTTTAAAACGGTAAGGGGTGTTATTCTTTCTTATTCATGAAGAGAACTGTTGTTATTCCATTTCTTATTATTCTGTTGGAATAACCTATATACGCGGTCTACCCTATACTTAGTGACATTCTTCTATTATTCTGTTGGAACATCCTGTCTGTGTGTTATACACCGGACCTGGTTCCGCCTTTATTATTATTCTGTTGGAACATCCTGTCTGTGTGTTTTACACCGGACCTGGTTACGTCTTTATTATTATTCTGTTGGAACATCCTGTCTGTGTATTTTACACCGGACCTGGTTCTGTCTTTATTATTATTCTGTTGGAACATCCTGTCTGTGTGTTTTACACCGGACCTGGTTTCGTCTTTATTATTATTCTGTTGGAATATCCTGTCTGTGCGTTTTACGCCGGACCTGGTTCCATTATTTATTATTCTGTTGGAATAACCTGTCTGTGCGGTCTATCGCATGCATGGTGATTTTTTTTGTTATTCTTTTCTTTATTATACTCAGTTGGTTAAGTTTTGACTTCTATACTCCATGAAATTTGTGGAATATCCTTGATAATTACATTTCATCCAGTATCTTTTCATGAAAATATTGTTTTAAGCATTCTTGAATTTTACTCCACAAAGCAGTATCATGTTGACAATTTGGACGTTGTTAATATATGGATAAATTAATTCTTGAACTTGTTTTATTGAATTCTTATATCATTGTCATCATCCTAATGTTTATAAAATGTTGAAAGTCATCTGTGGCCTGTAGTGCATAGATGGACTTGGTATGATTATGACCAGGGATTATTCGGTATAATCATGACCGTAATGTTACAAATGATGTGGTAAAAGTCCTCATTGGCCCGTAGTGCATTGATGGACAGTTGTTGGCATGATCATGACCATTAATGAATACACGAATATCCTTGGCCGTAGTGCAGGGGTGATTCGATGATGTGGATTATTTTATTAAGCTGAGTCCCAGCGATCACAGTGTTGAAAAACCTTTTAAATCATAAAAGATAGTAGAGTTTATTTTCTACTTGACTCTTTTAATGGATTGCTTGTTCCGCTACAGTTAAACTTGATGTCTATTATATTTTATCAGTTTAACATTGTTGAAGGCTAATGATAATTTATTCTGCATTATCTTAGTCATAATATTTCTTACTGGGCTAGTTGAGCTCACCCTTTCTTTCACTGTTCTCTTCAGGAAATGAGAACGTAGCTGGGGCAAGTCGGGGAACGGAGTGATGGTCCGAATGATAGTATTTGTTAGTAGTCCTCACTATTCTATGTAATGGTGTGTTAATAAATGTAATGAGGACTCCTTTTGAGTATGAATACTCTCTAGAAGATAATATTTGTATTCAAACTCACAGTTTATGTTTTGTCGTATTGTACACGACAGTTGTATTAGTAAGTTGTATTTGTATTCTGTACTATGTATCTGACGACCCAAGATGGGTGATGTATACCTAATTTTGGGGGCGTCACAGTTGGTATCAGAGCTTAGGGATATGATCCCTGGCTAAGATGTGAGAATAGAACTAGGAGGGGAGAGACGGAGAATTCCTTCGCTAGTATGACCTACCTAAGTTTATTTGCATGGTATTTAATTGGTCGGTCATAATATAAGGATAATATATGACATATCAATTAACTTTTATTTTGTGGCAGTATCTGAAAATGGCATCTGAGAATGTTGAGAATAGCAATGGAGCACATGCGACTGTTGATTCACCACATATCAATAATCAGGATAATGTGCATCAGGAAGGTGACAATCCTCATGCAAACAACAACACTGACCAGATGATGAATGATGGAATGTTCAGAAACTTTATGCAGTTCATGCAACAACAGGCGAGAGCGGCTCCTGTCCAAAATATAGGTGGAAACACTGAAAACTCTCGGACGGTCACCGCTAAACAGTTCAAGGAGCTGGGACCACCAGAGTTTAAGGGAGAGCCAAAACCACTTATAGCGGAAACATGGATAAAGCAGATTACCAAGATATTTGATGTCTTGGGATGCTCCGAGGAGCAAAAGGTTCCCTTTGCCGCCTTTATGTTGCGAGGAGAGGCAGATTACTGGTGGGAATCGATTAAGCGTACTCAACCTGCCGCACTGAAGATGTCTTGGGAGAAGTTCCAAGAGCTGTTCAATGACAAATACTTTTTCGAAAGTGTTCTTCACATGAAGGAGGTGGAGTTCATCAAATTAGAGCAGAATAATATGACCGTGTCACAGTATGAGGCTAAATTTGCTGAGTTGTCCCGGTTTGCGTCCCACTTGGTGGATAATGAAGAGCGAATGACGCGAATGTTTTTGCGAGATTTGAAACCTGAGATACGTCAACATCTTATTTCTCATAAACTGTGTTTGTATTCAGATGTTGTGAATAGGGCTCAGTTAGTGGAGCGCGATAACGAGTCAACGCAACCAAAAGAGAGCATTCGGCAAAATGATAATACCAGTGAGAGCAGTCATCGAAGCGATGACAACATGCGTGGAGGAAATCAACAGGCCAGAAATGGTAACCACTTCGGTGGTAATCAGGTCCAAAACAATAAGAATGGTCATTTCAAGAAGAGGAGATTCAACAATAATGGAAAGACGTCAGCACCAGCACCCGTTGTTAAGGAAGGAGAACGACCACCTATCATATGTTTCAAATGCGGAGGGGAGGGGCACATCAGTCCAAACTGCGCGATGCCGTCTAAAGCATGTTATAATTGTGGAAGAGAAGGTCATTTAGCTCGATTTTGTCGTTTACCAAAAACAAGTTCAGCCAAGATGGAGACACCAAAGGCCGTCCCAGAAAAGTCAAAACCGGTAGTGCAAGGGAGAGCGTTTGTTGTGACCTCCCAGAAAGCAAGGAACCCGAATGAGGTCATCACGGGTAAGCTTATCATAAACTCTAACGAAGTCTATACTTTATTTGATACCGGTTCTACCCATTCTTTTATTTCTCCTACTTGCGCTCATCGATTAAATTTGACTCTGGAGAAATTAGACTTTGATTTATCTGTTGAAACTCCATTGGGAGAAACCTTCATTACATCCACGGTTTATAAGTCTTGTTTGGTTCAAGTTGGTACCCACACATTACCTGTCGATCTGATTTCATTAAAAATACTTGCATTTGACGTGATTCTAGGGATTGATTGGTTAACTACTCATCATGTAAAAATTGATTGTTTGCGTAAGGTTGTTAGCTTTCATATTACTAATCGACCTATTATGCGAATTCAAGCAACCAAACCATTAAAATTAATCGCTGTCATCTCAAGCCATAAAGCTATTCGTTTATTGAAAAATGGATGTCAAGCTTTCTTAGCTCATGTCATGGATCTAAACAAAAATACGTCAGTTATGAATGATATTTCTATTGTTAATAAATTCCCTGACGTATTCCCTGAAGAACTTCCTGGCCTACCCCCAGAGCGTGAAATTGAATTTTGTATCGACCTTGAACCCGGTACAAAACCCATTTCCAAAGCCCCATATCGAATGGCTCCTATTGAACTTCAGGAGTTAAAGATCCAACTGCAGGAATTGTTAGACATTGGCTTTATTCATCCTAGTACTTCTCCTTGGGGTGCTCCTATGCTATTCGTGAAGAAGAAAGATGGAAGTATGCGACTTTGTATTGATTATCGGGAGTTGAATCATGTCACCATCAAAAACAGGTACCCATTGCCACGTATTGATGACCTGTTTGACCAGTTGCAAGGAGCACAATTCTTTTCAAAGATCGATCTTCGTTCTGGATATCATCAGCTGAAGGTTAGAACTGAGGATATTCCAAAGACGGCTTTCAGAACTCGGTACGGGCATTATGAATTCCTAGTCATGTCCTTTGGATTGACTAATGCTCCTGCTGCCTTCATGGATATGATGAACCGGGTATTCAAGGAATATTTGGATCACTTTGTGGTCGTCTTTATTGATGACATCCTTATTTATTCCAAAAGCCGTGAAGATCATGAGCAACACTTGAGGCTGGTACTCCAAAAGCTTCGTGAATACAAGCTTTATGCCAAGTTGAAGAAATGCGAGTTCTGGCTGGAGGAGGTAGCATTCCTTGGGCACGTAGTATCAAGTCGTGGAATATCGGTTGACCCGGCAAAGATTGAAGCTATTCAAAGCTGGGAGCAACCTAAATCAGTGACCGAAGTACGTAGCTTTCTTGGTTTAGCTGGTTATTATCGGAGATTCGTGGAAGGATTTTCTCGAATCGCTACTCCATTAACTCAGCTGACTCGGAAAGATACAAAGTTCGGTTGGAGCGAAGAATGTGAGCAGAGTTTTCAAGAACTCAAGAGGAGACTCATTTCAGCACCTGTTCTAACAATACCATCTGGCTCGGAGGGATTTGTCATCTACAGTGATGCTTCGAGCAAAGGGTTGGGATGCGTTCTCATGCAACATGGAAAAGTCATAGCCTATGCATCAAGACAACTCAAGGAATATGAGAGGAATTATCCTACTCATGATCTAGAGTTGGCAGCTGTTGTCTTTGCACTTAAAATTTGGAGGCATTACTTGTATGGAGAGAAGGTGGAGATCTTTACGGATCATAAAAGCCTCAAATATTTCTTCACTCAAAAGGAACTCAACATGCGACAACGACGTTGGCTTGAACTGTTGAAAGATTATGATCATACCATTCAATACCATCCTGGAAAAGCGAACGTGGTAGCTGACGCATTGAGTAGAAGATCATATGCAAGTACGAGTGCAATATTGTCAACACAAAGGCCCATTTTGTGTGACTTGCAAAGGATGGAGATAGAGTTAAAGACTCCAGGGACCCATGTGATGATGGCGAATATACGAGTAGAACCAACTTTAATCGATAAAGTTAAAGCTGCTCAAGCTACAGACCTGGAGCTGATGCGTATGAGGAAGAAAGTGCAAGAAGGTGCTATGCCGAAAGCAAGAATCGATGAAGAAGGAATACTTCGAGTCAACTCCAGACTTTGTGTTCCTAACAACCCTGATTTAAAGTATGAAATCATGATGGAGGCGCACAACACACCGTTTGCAATCCATCCTGGAAGTACCAAAATGTATCATGATCTTCGTCATACATTTTGGTGGAGCAATATGAAGAGAGAGATAGCGTTGTTTATCTCAAGGTGTCTAACTTGTCAACGAGTCAAAGCGGAGCATCAAGTACCAAAAGGTCCATTGCAACCACTTGAAATTCCAGAATGGAAGTGGGAGCACATTACCATGGATTTTGTTACCGGTCTTCCTAAGGTTTCTCAAGGTATAGATGCGATTTGGGTCATTGTTGATAGATTGACCAAGTCTGCTCATTTCTTACCGATACGAGAAACTTATACACTTGAACGTCTTGCTCGTATGTACATAAACGAGATTGTAAGACTGCATGGTATGCCAGTATCCATAGTTTTTGATCGAGACCCAAGATTCACTTCACGATTTTGGGTTAGTTTACAAAAAGCTATGGGCACAGATTTACGATTTAGTTCGGCATATCATCCTCAGACGGACGGACAATCAGAGAGGACTATTCAAACTCTAGAAGATTTATTAAGACTCTGTGTCTTTGACTTCAAGGGAAGTTGGGACAAGTTCTTACCATTGGTGGAGTTTTCCTACAACAACAGTTATCAAGCAAGTATTGGCATGGCTCCATTCGAAGCATTGTATGGAAGAAAATGTCGTTCTCCAGTATGCTGGGATGAGGTGGGTGAAGCAACGTTGTTGGGACCGGAGTTGGTACGTATGACTACAGAAAAGATTCAAACGATCCGACAACGTATAAAAACCTCACAAGATCGACAAAAGAGTTATGTTGATCTTCATCGAAAGGACGTGGAATTTGATATAGGAGATCATGTGTTCTTACGTGTTGCTCCATGGAAAGGAGTTACGAGATTTGGAAAAAGAGGAAAGCTCAATCCTCGATTCATCGGTCCATTTTTAATCCTCGATCGAGTAGGAACTGTGGCTTATAGACTCGCTTTACCGCCAAGTATGTCTCGTGTTCATAACGTTTTTTACATATCCATGTTACGCAAATATGTGGAAGACCCGAACCACATTATTGAGTTAGAACCGGACGAAATAGCGGATGAAGAAGTTCCTGTTCAAATCTTGGATAAGAAGGAACATATTCTACGCTCCAAGGTTATACCTCAAGTCAAAGTTTTGTGGAGAAACCACGATGTTGAGGAAATGACCTGGGAGTTAGAAACTGAAATGAAATCAAGGTATCCTTACCTCTTCGACATACCAGGTACGTACCCTAATTTCGAGGGCGAAATTTCATAAGAAGGGGAGGTTGTAAGACCTCAACTTTTATAAATAAAGATGAATTTTCTATAAATATCATTTTTGAATATTATGGAGTTAATTTGATATAATGTTATAGTTGTGGGTAATATTTATAAATTTTACAAAGTACGCAAGTTGTTATATAATATTCGATTGGTCGGGGAATATTCGTTTTAACAGGAAATATTCGTACAACGACACAATCATTGGTGGACCCCACAACAGAATTATTGTCGGATTGAGAAAACGACAAAAATATTTTATTAAAAATAACGGCAGAAGTTTTACCATTGATACTGTTGAACTACTCGGTAGTAAAAGTACAGTAATACGTGTGGTTGCATAGTAGCACACGGTATTGATTATTAATGCTTATGTGAGAAGTCACTCAGTTTGATTCAATTATTGTCAGTTAATAATATGAATTATTTAGCGATAATGACGTTTTGTTTTATTCGTATTATTAACGTAATAAAACAGAAACATCTTTTTATATAAAACAAAATACTTTATTAAAGTTATTCTATAAATAGAATATATTATATTTTATTTAAAAGATTTTTCTTTAAATATGGACCGTCAGATTAAAGTAATCAATCTGGACCGTTCATGGAGTAGTTACTATGCATTCTATTTTTCTATAAATAGAAGCTCATTCCTTCATTATTTATTACGAATTTACTGAACTCTAGAGAGAGAAACTATAGAGAGAGAGAGAAGAAGATTATTCTGTTACTTAACTACTTCCTTATTCCAGCTCTTCTTTAAAACGGTAAGGGGTGTTATTCTTTCTTATTCATGAAGAGAACTGTTGTTATTCCATTTCTTATTATTCTGTTGGAATAACCTGTATACGCGGTCTACCCTATACTTGGTGACATTCTTCTATTATTCTGTTGGAACATCCTGTCTGTGTTATACACCGGACCTGGTTCCGTCTTTATTATTATTCTGTTGGAACATCCTGTCTGTGTGTTTTACATCGGACCTGGTTTCGTCTTTATTATTATTCTGTTGGAACATCCTGTCTGTGTATTTTACACTGGACCTGGTTCTGTCTTTATTATTATTCTGTTGGAACATCCTGTCTGTGTGTTTTACACCGGACTTGGTTCCGTCTTTATTATTATTCTGTTGGAATATCCTGTCTGTGCGTTTTACGCCGGACCTGGTTCCATTATTTATTATTCTGTTGGAATAACCTGTCTGTGCGGTCTATCGCATGCATGGTGATTTCTTTTGTTATTCCATTCTTTATTATACTCAGTTGGTTAAGTTTTGACTTCTATACTCCATGAAATTTGTGGAATATCCTTGATAATTGCGTTTCATCCAGTATCTTTTCATGAAAATATTGTTCTAAGCATTCTTGAATTTTACTCCACAAAGCAGTATCATGTTGACAATTTGGACGTTGTTAATTCTTGGATAAATTAATTCTTGAACTTGTTTTATTGAATTCTTATATCATTGTCATCATCCTCATGTTTATAAAATGTTAAAAGTCATCTGTGGCCTGTAGTGCATAGATGGACTTGGTATGATTATGACCAGGGATTATTCGGTATAATCATGACCGTAATGTTATAAATGATGTGGTAAAAGTCCTCACTGGCCCGTAGTGCATTGATGGACAGTTGTTGGCATGATTATGACCATTAATGAATACACGAATATCCTTGGCCGTAGTGCAGGGGTGATTCGATGATGTGGATTATTTTATTAAGCTGAGTCCCAGCGATCACAATGTTGAAAAACCTTTTAAATCATAAAAGATAGTGGAGTTTATTTTCTACTTGACTCTTTTAATGGATTGCTTGTTCCGCTGCAGTTAAACTTGATGTCTATTATATTTTATCAGTTTAACATTGTTGAAGGCTAATGATAATTTATTCTGCATTATCTTAGTCATAATATTTCTTACTGGGCTAGTTGAGCTCACCCTTTCTTTCACTGTTCTCTTCAGGAAATGAGAACGTAGCTGGGGCAAGTCGGGGAACGGAGTGATGGTCCAAATGATAGTATTAGTTAGTAGTCCTCACTATTCTATGTAATGGTGTGTTAATAAATGTAATGAGGACTCCTTTTGAGTATGAATACTCTCTAGAAGATAATATTTGTATTCAAACTCACAGTTTATGTTTTGTCGTATTGTACACGACAGTTGTATTAGTAAGTTATATTTGTATTCTGTACTATGTATCTGACGACCCAAGATGGGTGATGTATACCTAATTTTGGGGGCGTCACAGTTCTCTTCAGGAAATGAGAATATAGCTGGGACTAGTCGGAGAATGGAGTGATGGTCTAAGACGGTGGCTATAGTAGTCCTCACTATTTTATAAAATAGTGTGATAATAATTGTAATGAAGAATCCATTTGAGTTTGGATATTGTCTACGAGACAATATTCGTGTTAAAACCCTCACCTTACGTTTTGTCGTATTTTACACGACAGTTGATAATTGTATAAATTAAGTTTGTATTTAAATTATGTACCATGTATTTGACGACTCAGAATGGGTTGTGTATACCTATTTTTTTTTTGGGGGGGGGGTCATAGTTTTTTTTTTCAATTGGTGGGTGGTAAGACTTCCTACAAATCATTGTTGTTTTCCAAATTAGTGGGCCCTCAACCATTGGAAAATGAGAGGTTAGGCAAAGAAAGAAAGAAAGTTAGGCTGGGAGTTAGGCAACCTTATTTAATTTTTCCTCCGAATTGCACTATGAAAGGGAGGTAACCCCTCCATCCTAAACACACAAAAAATTACAAGCTTTCCTACTGTAATATTGTGAGCTTTTTTTAGTATAAGAGTACTTTGAGTGTAGCTTTTAGTGCAAAATTTTCTCAGAATAATATCTGTTATACCAAGTCAGATCTAGTTTTTACTAAGGTAAAATATGTTATTTTCTTTCAATACTCGTAAGGAATATAATTTTCTTTCATACTTCATATTATGTAAGTGATATTATTTTATTTCATATTCCTAAATTTAGACTTACTATGATAAATATTGCTTCTATAATTCCTGAAATGATTAGAAATTCCTTAAGGTTTGCGCTTCATCTAATATCATTTCACGGGAATATTGATATGAATTTTCATATTAAATTTTAATCTTCTCATGACGGGATACTATTTATCCGGGGTACTATTCATACGGTACTATTCACGACAAAATTTTGTTTTTTTTCTTTGTTCAAATTATCTTCTTAAATATCATTTTTAAATTTTACTCCACAATTGGTGAACATGTTGACAATTTGGACATTCTTGAACTCTGGATAAATTAAATTATAAATCTCTAACATTTATCCTTGATCTCACTTGATTGATTCTTTATATCATTGTCATCATCCTCATGCTTATATTGTGTTGAAAGTTATCTTTGGCCCGTAGTGTAAAGATGAATTGTTGATCGGTATGATTATGACCTGGAATTGTGTATTGGTATAATCATGACCTTTAATGTTACAGATAAAAGTTTTTGGTGAAAGCCCTTTTTGGCCCGTAGTGCATAGATGGACAGGTGTTTGGCATGAGTATGACTACTGGTGATACAAACAATTATCTTTGGCCCGTAGTGCATAGATAATTCATTGATTGGAAATAATTATTGATTGGTGTTACAGCGATAAAATATTGATGATGAACTTTTAAATCATAGAAGATAGTAGACACCATGCTCTACTTGACTCTTCTAATGGATTGCTATTTTCGCTGTAGTTGTTGATCTAAAATTTGTTGCCTATTGTATTCTATCAGATTTTTTTTCTTGTTGAGGACTAAGGATAATTTGTTCTACATTATCTTAGTCATTATATTCTTTACTGGGATAGTTGAGCTCACCCTTTCCTTTTGGTTCCATTATTCTTCTCAGGAGGCGAGAATGTAGCTGGAACTAGACGGAGAGTGGAGTAATGGTCCAAGATGGTTATTATAGTATTCCTCATTATTTTATAAAATAGTGTGACAATAATTGTAATGAGGACTTTATTTGAGTTTAGATATTGTCTACGAGACAATATTTGTATTGAAACTCACAACTTATGTTTTGTTGTATTTCACACGACAATGAATAATTGTATAAATGAAGTTTGTATTTGAATTATGTACCATGTATTTGGCGACTCAGAATGGGTTGTGTGGACCTATTTTGGGGGCGTCACACGTCAAACCACTTGTCTTTTCACATTACAGGCGTCAAACCACTTGCCTTTTTACATTACAGGCGTCAAACCACTTGCCTTTTCACATTACCAGACATCAAGCCACTTGCCTCTTTACATTGCAAGTGCCAAACTAGAATTCTTCTATAAATAGAAACTCATTTCTTCCTTCATTCTCACCAATTCACTAAAGCTATAGAGAGAGAAACTATAAAGAGAGAATAAGAGAGAAAGAAGAAGAGTATTCGAGAAGCAAGCACACACCACCAACACAAAGTTTTGCCACCACACTAGTGTAGTATCTAGTCTTTTATTAAGATAAAGGATGTTATTTTCTTCATACTCATAAGAGTTGTCATTCTATTCCTTATTAATCTGTGGGAATAACCTGTCTACGCGGACTACCGCATGCCTGATGAATAACTCTTTGTATTCATTCTTTATTAAATTGTGGAAATGATATGTCTCTGTGGATTACCGCATGACGGGTGAAAATCTATTTGTAGTTTCGTATATTCTTTCATACTCGTATGAGATATCATTTCTTTTGAACTCGTCAAGGGATATCGTTTTCTTTCAAATTTTTCTCCATTTATGGTATAAATTTATTATTTGTTTCTATAACTTTATTGTTAAATGGTGAAAATCCCTGAAATTAGTAGAATATCTTTAATATTTTGCGCTTCATCTAATATCATTTTATTGGAATATTGGTTTGAACTTTCTTATTAAAATTTAATATTTTCATTCAGTGTACTATTCACGGGGTACTATTCACGACAAAATTAATTTTTTTTCTGTCCAAATTATTTTTGATATATGAATATTATTCTTGAATTTTACTCCACAATTAGTTATCATGTTGACAATTTAGACATTCTTGAACTCTGGATAAATTAAATTATAAATCTCTAATATTTATCTTTGATCTCACTTGATTGATTTTTTATATCATTGTCATCATCCTTATGCTTATATTGTGTTGAAACTTATCTTTGACCCGTAGTGCAAAGATGGACTGTTGATCGGTATGATTATGACCAGAGATTGTGTAATGGTATAATCATGACCTTTAATGTTATAGATAAAGGTTTGTGGTGAAAGTACTCTTTGGCCCGTAGTTCATAGATGGACATGTGTTTGGCATGATCATGACCACTAGTGATACAAATAATTATCTTTGGCCCGTAGTGCATACATAATTCGTTGATTGGAAATAATTATTGATTGGTGTTACAAGGATAAAATATTGATGATGAACTTTTAAATCATAGAAGATAGTAGACACCATGCTCTACTTGACTCTTCTAATGGATAGCTATTTCTGCTGCAGTTGTTGATCTAAAACTTGTTGCCTATTGTATTCTATCAGATTTTTTTCGTTGAGGACTAAGGATAATTTATTCTACATTATCTTAGTCATAATATTCTTTACTGGGCTAATTGAGCTCACCTTTTTCTTTCATTGTTCTCTTTAGGAAATGAGAATATAGCTAGGACTAGTCGGAGAATGGAGTGACGGTCCAAGATATTCACTATAGTAGTCTTCATTATGTTGTAAAATAGTGTGATAATAATTATAATGAAGACTTAATTTGAGTATGGATATTGTCGTATTATGTACGGTACAATATTTGTATCCAAACTCTCAACTTATGTGTTGTCGTATTTTGCACGACAGTTGTATAAATGAAGTTTGTATTTGGATTCTGTACCATGTATTTTGGCGACTTAGAATGAGTTGTGTGGACCTACTTTGCGGGCGTCACAGTTGGTATCAGAGCCTAGGGATATGATCTCTGGTGGAGATCTGGGATTAGAACTGGGAGGGGAGAGATGAGTAAATCCTTCGCTAGTGTGTCCTACCAAAACATATTTGTTATTTAATTGGTCGATCGGAATATAAAGATAATATGTGACATGTCAATTTCTTTAATTAAAGCTTGTTCTGTGGTAGTATTTGAGAATGACATCTGAAAATTTTGAGATAAGCAATGGAGCACATGAGACCATTGATACACCGCTAATCAATAATCAAGATAATGTGAATCAGAAAGGCAATAATTATCTTGTAAACAACAAAACCGACTAAATGATGAACGATGGGCTGTTTAGGAGCTTTCTACAATTCATGCATCACCAAACGAGAGAGACTCCTGTTAAAAATGCAGGTGGAAACAATGGTAACTCACGGCTGGTCACTGATAAGCAATTCAAGGAGTTGGGACCGCCGGAGTTTTTGGAAAAGCCAGAGCCAATTAAGGCAGAAGCTTGGATTAAGCAGATCACCAAAATATTTGACGTATTGCAATGCACAGAGGAGCAAAAGGTTCCCTTCGCCACCTTTATGTTACGTGGAGAGGCAGATTACTGTTAGAAATCTGTGAAACGTACTCATCTTTCGGCACTTAAGATGTCTTGGGAGAAGTTTCAGGAATTGTTCAACGACAAGCATTTTCCAGAAAGTATTCATTATATGAAGGAGGAGAAATTCATCAAACTAGAATAAAACAATATGAATATATCACAATATGAGGCCACGTTTGCGTAATTATCCCGTTTTGCATCCCATTTAGTGGATAATGAGGAATGAATGAAACGAATATTTTATAGAGGTTTAAAATCTAAAATTCGTCAATACCTCATTTCTCATAAAATTTATTTGTATTCAGATATTGTGAATATGACTCAATTACTGGAGCGAGATAATGAGACTTTGAAACCAAAAGACAACAACCGACAACACGATAGTAGTCGTACCAGTGACAACGGTCATCGGAACAATGATAACCAACGTGGATGAAATTATCATGCCAGAAATGGTAACCACTTCGGTGGTAATCATGGACTAGATAATAGGAGAAGTGAACCAAGTGGAAACAACTTTAAAAAGAGAAGATTTAACAATGACAATGGAAAGACATCGGCAGCAACACCAGCTTCAACACCCGTTTCTAGGGGAGAAGAACGACCACCGGTCGTATGCTACAAATGAGGATAGGAGGGACACATCAATCTAAACTGTACACAACAACCCAAAGCGTGTTATAATTACGAAAATGAAGGTTACTTAGCTTGATTTTGTCCTGCAGCAAAGTCAAGTCCAGTGGTAATGATGACACCAAAGGCTGTCTCGGACAAGTTAAAGTCAGTGATTCAAGGAAGAGCTTTTGTCGTGACTTCCCAAAAAGCGAAGAACCCGAATGAAGTTATCACGAGTAAACTAATCATAAACTCTTACGAAGTCTATTCCTTATTAGATACCGGTTCTACCCACTCTTTTGTATCATCTGCTTGTACTCAACGTTTGAACTTGACCCCTGAGAAATTAGACTTTGACTTATCTGTTAAATTCTGTTGGGAGAAACCTTCATTACATCCACCATTTATAAATCTTATTTGATTCAAGTTGGCACCCTCACATTACCTGTTGATCTCATCTCTTTCAAAATACTTGCATTTGATGTGATTTTAGGGATTAACTGGTTAATTACCCATCAAGCTAAAATTGATTATTTTTGCAAGGTCGTTAATTTTCATATTCCTAATCAACCTGTTATGAGAATTCAAACAACCAAACCGTTGAAATCAATAATTGTCATCTCTAGCCATAAAGTCATTCGTTTATTGAAAAATGAATGTCAAGCTTTCTTAGCCCATGTCACCGATGTAAATAAAAATACGTCAGATTTGAATGATATTTCTGTTGTTAATAAATTACCTAACGTATTTCCCGAAGAACTTTCGGGCCTACCCCCAGAACGTGAAATCGAATTTTGTATTGACCTTGAACCCGGTACAAAATCCATTTCCAAAATCCCATATCGAATGGCTCCTATTAAACTTCAGGAGTTAAAAGCCCAATTACGGGAGTTGTTAGATATTGGTTTCATTCATCCTAGTACATCTCCTTGGGGCGCTCCTATTTTATTCGTAAAGAAGAAAGATGTGAGTATGCGACTTTGCATTGACTATCGAGAGTTGAACCATGTCACCGTCAAAAATAAGTACCCGAGCCTTTATCTGGTGACTTCTTTTGTGGAATTCACCGAAGCCAGACTCTTCGTAGGGGTTGCCGTCTTTATGTGGTGGCAAATTGATAGGTGTCATTGTGAGGTACTATCTAAGGTTGGGATATAAGTCAAAGTTGGGAGCAACCTAAGTCAGTAACCGAAATACGTAGCTTTCTGGGCTAAGCTGGTTATTATCAGAGATTCGTGGGAGGATTTTCTTAAATCGCCACTCCATTAACTCAACTGACTCGAAAAGATATAAAATTCGGATGTAGCAAGGAATGTGAGAAGTGCTTCCAATAACTCAAGAGAAGACTCATTTCAGCACATGTTCTGACAATACCATCAGATTCGGAGGAATTTGTCATCTGCAGCGATGCTTCAGGTAGAGGTCTAGATTGTGTTCTCATGCAACATGGGAAAGTTATAGCCTATGCCTCTCGACAACTCAAAGAATATGAGAGTAATTATCCTACTCATGATCTAGAGTTGGCAGCAGTCATTTTTGCGCTAAAGATCTGGAGACACTACCCGTATGAGGATAAAGTGGAGATCTATACAGATCATAATAGCCATAAATATTTCTTTACTCAAAAGGAACTCAACATGCGGCAACGATGTTAGCACAAGCTGTTGAAAGATTACGACCTTACATTCAATACCATTTTGGAACAACGAACGTGGTAGCTGACGCATTGAGTAGAAGATTGTATGCGGGTACAAATGCGATATTGTCAACACAAAGGCCCATTTTGTATGACTTACAAAGGATAGAGATAGAGTTAAAGACTCCAGGGACCCACGTGAAGATGACAAATATACAAGTAGAACTGACTTTAATCGATAAAGTCAAAGCTGCTCAAGCTACAAACCCAGAGCTGATAATTATGAAGAAGAAAGTACAATAAGATGTTATTCCAGAAGCAAGAATCAATGAAGAGAGGAAAACTCAACCCTCGATTCATTTGTCTATTTGAAATCCTCGACCGAGTAGGAACTGTGGCTTATAGACTCGCCTTATCACCAAGTATGTCTTGTGTTCATAACATTTTTCACATATCTATGTTACGTAAATATGTGAAAGACCCAAACCACATTATTGAATTAGAACCAGATGAGATAGCGAAATATTTAACATATGAGGAGATACATGTCAAGATCTTAGATAAAAGGAACATATTCTACGCTCAAAGGTTATACCTCAAGTCAAAGTTTTATGGAGAAACCATGATATTGAGAAAATAACCTGAGAGTTAGAATCTGAAATGAGAGCAATATATCCTCACCTCTTCGAAATACCAGGTACGTACATCAATTTTGAGGATGAAATTTCATAAGCAGGGGAGGTTGTAAGACCCCAACTTTTTATGAATAAAGATTTAATTTTCTCCAAGTATTATTTTGAATAGTAAGGTGTTGATTTGATATAATGCTATAATTATGGGTAATATGTGCAAATTTTATAAAGTAAGTAAGTTGTCATAAAATATTTGTTTAGTCGAGAAATATTCTTTTTGTCAGAGAATATTCGTACAACGGGTGGACCCCACAATGGAATAACTGCCGGATATAAAAAGCGACAAAAATAACGTTTTCATAAAATAACGACAAGACTTTTACCGTTAAACTGTTGAAATACCCGGTGATAAAAGTACAGTAATACGCGTTATTCCTCAGTGGTACGCGGTATTGCACAATATCTCTGATTATTGATACTTACGTAAGAAGACACTCAGTATTCAATAATTACCACAGTACTTGCTGCATAATATCTCATATGATTGATATAATAATTGTTACAGTAACATCTGCATATATTTTATATTATTAAATTAATAAATGACACGACACACTTATTCATAATATTATTTACATTATTGATAATGTCTAGAAAGTTCTGTCGAGGAAAGGAGTTAGGTTATTTAATTGCGCACCGATAAGGAGAAATTCTTATTGAAAAGCCCCTTAATTCCTGGGAACGATCTGGTTGTCAATATTGTGAGTTATAATATTAATGATGAATAATTTTTGAAAGATTAAAAATGGGTTGATTGAAGATAAGTTATTTGTGGGAGATATTTATTCAATTTTTGATATTAGAGGGGTTTGTCATAAAGTGTTTGTTGTAAGTTTGACATATTTTTCTATGGAACTATAATTTCCTTCTTCGATAAAATATATATCAGATGACTTTTTAAATAGTAATATTATTATATTATATTAATATATACTTTCCTGGCATATCACATGTATCAAAGTTGGGTAGGGGTTAGTTGTTTTGTTTTGTAAAACTGGTGTGCTTTTCTTTATTTTTGGCGGATACTTGGTGCCTTTAATTTTGGGGAATTTGATTACTTTTGCAATGGGTGAGGCCCCATCAAATACCAGATGGTGTTTCTTAAAATTTATCAAGATTGTATTTTCTTTGGGTGGCCCCTCATTTGCCATATCCTCCACGTAAGGCAACTTTTTCCTTCTTTTAAGTTTACTAGATTGTGATGGCTTCTAATTTGCTAAATTTTCCAAAATGCACGTCTTCCTTCTCTTTAAATTCTGGTAGGTTATGATAAGTGGCCCCTCAATGACAAAACTTTCAAACAAGCATACTGATGGGTTTGGAAACCCATGATAAAATTCTGTAATCAACGGAAGCTTGCCCCCTAAGCTTCACCTATAAAAGGATACATATTCAGACGATGAAAAATACACACCACAATATCATATATTCTTCTTCTATAATATTGTGTGTAATTCTTTTGAGTATAAATAAACTTTGAGTGTAGCTTATAGTGCAAGAATTCCTCACGATAATCTCCTACATATCAGACAACATTTAGTTCTCTACTCAGGTAAAGAATGCTATTTTCTTCATACTCATAAGGGTTGTCATTCTATTCCTTATTAATTTGTGGGAATAACTTGTCTACGCGAATTACCGTATGCATGTTGGATAACCCTTCATATTCATTCTTTATTAAGTTGTGAAAATGATCTGTCTACGCGGATTACCGCATGACGGGAGAAAATCCATTTGTAGTTTCGTATATTCTTTCATACTCGTATGAGATATCATTTATTTTGTACTCGTCAAGAGATATCTTTTTCTTTCATATTTTCTCCGTTTATGGTACAAAATTATTGTTTGTTTCCATAACCTTATATTCTTAAATAGTGAAAATCCTTAAAATTAGTAGAATATCTTAATAGTTTGCGCTTCATCTAATATCATTTCATTAAAATATTGGTCTGAACTTTCTTATTAAATTTTAATCTATTCATCCGGGGTACTATTCATGACGAAATTTAGTTTCTTTTCTTTGTCCAAATTATCTTTAAATTTTAAATCTCAAACATCATTCTTATATTTTACTCCACAATTGGTGATTATGTTGACAATTTAGACATTCTTGAACTCTGGATAAATTAAATTATAAATATCTAATATTTATTCTTGTTCTCACTTGATTCATTCTTTATATCATTGTCATCATCCTCATGCTTTTATTATGGTGAAAGTCATCTTTGGCCCGTAGTACAAAGATGGACTATTAATTGGTATGATTATGACTAAGAATTGTGTATTAGTATAATCATGAGTTTGACAGATAAAGGTTTGTGGTGGAAGTCTTCTTTGGTCCGTAGTGCATAAATGGACAGGTGTTTGACATGATCATGATCACTGGTGATAGAAACGAATATCTTTGACCCATAGTGCATAGATAATTCGTTGGTTTAAAAAAATTATTTATTTTTGTTTCAAGGATAAAATATTGATGATGGACTTTTAAATCAAAGAAGATAGTAGATATCATGCTCTACTTGACTCTTCTAATGGATTGTTATTTTCGCTGAATTGTTGATCTAAAACTTTTTGTTCATTATATTTTATCTGATTTATCATTGTTGAAGGATAAAGATAATTTATTCCTCATTATCTTAGTCATAATATTCTTTACTGGGCTAGTTGAGCTCACAGTTTTTCTTTTTGTTCCACTGTTCTTCTCAAAAAATAAAAGTGTAGCTGGGACTAGTTGGGGAGTGGATTAATGGTCCAAGATTGTTACTATAGAAGTTTTCACTATGTTGTGAAACAGTGTGACAATAATTGTAATAAAGACTTTATTTGAGGGTGGATATTGTCTACGGATAATATTTGTATTAAAACTCACAATATATGTGTTGTCGTATTTTGCACGACTGTTAATAGTTGTAAATTGAAAAGTTTGCATTTGGATTTTGTGGTATGTATTTGGCGACTCAAAATGGGTTATGTGAACCTATTTTGGGGGCGTCACATACGATCTTCTATTTAACGCGTCAGCTACCACGTTCGCTTTCTAGGATGATATTGGATGGTATGGTCGTAATCTTTCAACAGCTTAAACCAACGACGTTGCCGCATGTTGAGTTCCTTTTGAGTGAAAAAATATTTAAGGCTCTTATGATATGTATATATCTCCACTTTCTCCCTATACAGGTAGTGTCTTTAGATCTTTTGTTCGAAAACGACTGCTGACAACTCTAGATCATGAGTAGAATAATTCCTCTCATATTCTTTGAGTTGTCTTAAGGCATAGGCTATGACTTTTTCATGTTGTATGAGAACACATCTTAAACCTCTGCCTGAAGCATCGTTGTAGATGAAAAATATGACGCCCCCAAAATAGGTCCATTTCACCCAACCCATTCTAAGTCGCCAAATACATGGTATAAAAAATAACTACAACTTTATTATTACAATTGTCGTGCAAAATACGACAATACAAATATTGTCATCTAGACAGTATTAAAACTCAAATGGGGTCCTCATTATAATTATTGATACACTATCTTAGAAAATAGTGAGGACTACTAAAATAACTATCTTGAACCATCATTCCATACCCCGACTAGTTCCCGCTATATTCTTGCCTCCATAGAAGAAAAATAAAATAAAAAGGAAAAGTGTGAGCTCAACTAGCCCAGCAAAAAATATTATGACTAAGATAATGTACAATAAATTATCCTTAGTCTTCAACAGGGAAAAATCTGATAGAATACAATAGACAACAAGTTTTAGATCAACAACTGCAGCGGAAACAACAATTCGTTAGAAGAGTTAAGTAGAGAATGAAATCTACTATCATCTATGAATTTAAAAGTCCATCATCAATATTTTATCCCTATAACATCAATCATCAAATATTCATCTTTGCACTACGGGCCAAAGATATTCATTTATATCACCAGTTGGTCATGTTCATCTCAACACCTGTCCATATTTGCACTACGAACCAAAGGTGTTCATCAGGTAATCATTCATCTTTGCACTACAGGCCAAAGATATTCAGTTATATCACCATTTAAGACTGAGGATGATAAAAATATTTTCAAGAAAACGAATTCAGAGAGATAAAAAGACAAAGATTAGAGATTCGTACTTTAGTTTATCCAAGTTTAAAAATACTCCATAATAATCAATTGTGGAGCAGAAATCAAAAATAAAGATCAAAACATAGATCCAATCAAAGATAGGAACCATAACAGACAATCTTGGACACATAAAAGAAAATTTAATTTTTCTATGAATAGTGTCGTATTCGTGAATAGTGTCGTATACATGAATAGTACCGTATACGTGAATAGTAACTCCGACACTAATAGGTAGAAATTTCACAAGAAAAAAAATCATCATGCTCCGTGAATAGTACTCGTGAATAGTTACTCGTAAATAGTAACTCATGAATAGTAACTCGTAAATAGTAACTCATAAATAGTAACCCCGACATGAAAAGATAAGAATTTCACAAGAAAAATCTTACCAATATTTCGGTATAATGATATTGAAAGAAATAATATCATTTATAAAAAAAATTACATCCCTTACCTCGAAAGAATAGTACTTCTGGCTCGAATATCAGATATAATGCTAAAGAAAACTTGCACCGTATAACAACACTCAATGTATTAAAATACTCATAAAAATACGCTCGATATTATAGAGAGAGAAAACTTCAACTTCTGGTGTGATTTTTAATTCTAACCTAAGCACCTTATTTATAGAAAAATGCTTAGAACACCAAAGTAGAAAATTTAATAAAATATATATTTATAAAAAAATTTCACGCCCACCTCTTGAAAATCTGAATTCAGCCACCAGTGGGACCCACCAATAATGATAAACATGTTTTAATCATTTAATGCAACAAAATTAATTCAGACCCAATATTCCGGAACCTCGATAATTCATAATAAATAGCCCTTTTATCAGAAAAATTTAAATCTTATGTCCATACCATATTAAATTCAATTCTCTACAACTTTGTAGCTTTAAATTTTTCTAAATTCTAAATAAAAATTGACCGAAATCCACACACTGACGATTTTATAGGCTATAATCAAATTTCAGTCAAAAATAGGGTCCATCAACACACAAAATATGCGTTAAATATTTTTTGTAACAAAAATATTTTTCCTACTCATTTATTCATATATCACACATTCATTGTAAAATATCACCATTATTATATTATTATATTATAATAATATATTTAAATAAATTATTTTATCATAAAAGATAAAATATCAATTTTCAACAATTGTCACATTAAAAATTTTCTCCATCTATATCCACATAAAATGAATATTTTTCTTATCATATAAATCAATAATTAATTATTCACAAATAATATTACAGAATCACAATACTGACAACCAGGCCGTTCCTAAAAAAGAGGGAGCTTTCCACTAAGAATTTCTCCTTATTGGCGCGCAATTAGGTGATCAAATCTCTCTTTAGACAGAATTTTTTAGACATTGCCAATAATGCTATCTAATAATATTATTAAAATAATATGAATTATTAATCTGATAATGGGAAATACTGTGCAGAAATAATAATAATATAAAATATCAACGTAGCAATTATTGAACCAATAAAATAAAATATTAAACAGTAATTACTGTAGCAAATATTGAGTACCTGTGACGCCCCCAAAATAGGAATACAACACCCATTATGAGTCGCCAAATACATGGTACAAAAAGTAAACTACAACTTCAATAATATAATTGTCGTGTAAAATACGACAACACATACTGTGAGTATAAATACAAATATTGTCTTATAAACAATATCCACACTCAAATAAGTACTCATTACAATTATTCAAACACTATTTTACATAAATAGTGAGGACTGCGAAAACATCTTTCTAAAACTATCACTCCATATCCCGACTAGATCTTGCTATGTTCTCACCTCCTGAGAAGAAAAATAGAACAAAAAGGAAAAGGGTGAGCTCAACTAGCCCAGTAAAGAATATTATGACTAAGACAATATACAACAAATTATCATTAGTATTCAACAGGAAAAAATCTGATAGAATATAATCGACAACAAGTTTTAGATCAACAACTGCAGCGGAAACAACAAACCATTAGAAGAGTCAAGTAGAGAATGAATTCTACTATCTTCTAAGATTTAAAAGTCCATCATCAATATTTTATCCCTGTAATATCAATTAATAATCATCTTTAACCAAATATTCATCTTTGCACTACAGGCCAAAGATATTCATTTATATCACCAGTCGGTCATGTTCATCTCAACACCTGTTCATCTTTGCACTACAGGCCAAAGATATTCATCAGGTAATCATACATCTTTACAATACAGGTCAAAGATATTCAGTAATATCATCATTTAGGACTGAGGATGATAAAAAATATCTTAAAGAAAACGAATTCAGTGAGACAGGAGGACAAATAGTAGGGATTCGTATAACAATTTATCCAAGATCAATAATACTTCATAATAATCAATTGTGTAGCAGAATTCAAAAATAAAGATTAAAACATGGATACAATCAAAGATAGTAACCATAATAGATAACTTGGACAAAAAGAAGAAAATTTCATTTTTCGGTGAATAGTGCCGTATACGTGAATAGTGCCGTATACGTGAATAATAACCCCGACATAAAAAGTTTTAAATTTGATAAAAAGTTTATATCAATATTTTAGCATAATGATATTGAAGAAAATAATATCATTTAAGAGAAAATAATATCTCTTACCTCAAAATATCAGTACTTTTGGTCGGAATACCGGTATAAGGCTGAAAGAAACTTGCTCTGACGAATAGAAACTCTCAAAGTATCTAAATTTTCACAAAATACACTCAATAATCTAGAGAGAGAAAGAGAGAAAACTTGTTTCTGGTGTGATTTTCAATTCTAATTTAGCCCTCTATTTATAGGAAAATGTTAGCACGCCGAAGCAGACTTAACTTGCAACCTGATGGCTTTACCTGCTACTATTCCCACCCACCACATTTGAATAAAAATCTCAGCACATTTTTTCACCAACCAAGAGTGGGGGTCACCAATTCTAGAATTTTTCACCAAAATGATAAACTCCGAAAATTCAACAATTTCTGAACCAGTCATCTCGTAAAATTCATAATAAATCATACGTTCAATTTTAACGGTTCAAAATTTGTGGATATACACTCAACTTATATATGTATAACATATCCAAAAATTACCACGATCCAACGGTCGGATTAAAAATTAGAACCTCTGCAAAATATCTCAAAAACCCTGATTGATTTTTAATACCGACAAAAATACTGATAAAACACCTCAACATTAACTCCTTCATTTTTAACCATAAAAATATATCCCTCATTTATATCCACATAAAATAAATATTTACTTATCATATGAATCAATAATTAATTATTCACAAATAATATTACAGAATCACATTTATGACAACCAGGCCGTTCCCAGGAAAGAGGGGACTTTTCCATAAGAATTTCTCCTTACTGGCGCGCAATTAGATGACCAAACCTCTCCTTAGACAGAACTTTCTAGACATTGTCAATAATGTTATCTAATAATATTATTCAAATAATATGAATTATTGATCTGATAATGGGAAATACTGCGCAGTGACAATTATTGAAACAACAATAATATAAGATATCAATGCAGCAATTATTGAATCAATAAAATAAAATATTGAACAGTAACTACTGTAACAATTATTGAGTAGTGCCTTCCTTCATAAGAATCAATAATTCAAAAATACTGTGCAATCCGTGTGCTACTGTGCAACCACAAGTATTACTGTATTTTAACCACCGGGTATTCCAACAGTGTTAACGGTAACAACTACGCCGTTATTTATAAAACTCAATTTTTATCGTTATCTTCATCCAATCATTTTCCGTTATGGGGTCCACAAATAGCTGCGCCGTCGTAAGAATATTCCCCGACAGAAAGAATATTCCACGACCAAACGAATATTTCCCGACAAAATGAATATTTTATAACCACATGTTTATTTTATAAAATTTGCACATTTCACCCATAACCAAAGTATTATATCAAATTAATACTTTATTATTCACAATAATATTTAGAAAAAATTTGATTTTATTCATTATTAAGTTGGGGTCTTACAGTAGTGCCTTCTTACGTAAGAATTAATAATTGGTGCAATACCGTGTGCTACTGTGCAACACCGCGTATTACTGTGTTTTAACCATCGGGTATTTCAACAGTGTTAACGGTAACAACTACGCCGTTATTTAAAAAAACTCATAGTTGTCGTTTTCTTCATCCAATCACATTCCGTTATGGGGCCCACACAAGCCTGCGTCGTCGTACGAATAATCCCCGACAGTAAAAATATTCAACGACCAAACGAATATTCCGCAACAGAAATGAGTATTTTATAACCACTTGCTTATTTTAAAAAATTTATATATATCACCCTTAACTTTAAATTTTTATCAATTTAACTATTTACTAAATAGAAAAATTGAATACTTTTATTTCATAAAATTCGGGTCTTACAATCTCCCCTCCTTATGAAATTTCGTCTCCGAAATTTACGTACCTGGTATTTCGAAGAGTTAAGAATACCTTGTTTTCATTTCAGATTCCATCTTCCCTGTTATCATGATTTTTTCATTGCTCATCTCCTGTATTTCAGATATCATTCTAGAATACAGTTTCAAAACAAAGGTTAATTGACATATCACAATTTGTCAACTTAAGTAAAAAAATTCAGCTTAGGTAGGACACATAAGCGAAGGATATTACTCGTCTCTCCCAACCTAGTTCTATTCCCCGATCTCCGTCAGAGATCATATCCCTAAGCTCTGATACCAATTGTGACGCCCCCAAAATAGGTCCATTCCACCCAACTCATTCTGAGTCGCCAATTACATGGTACAGAAAATAATTATAACTTTATTATTACAATTACCATATAAAATACGACAACACAAATATTGTCATCTAGACAGTATTAAAACTCAAATAGAGTCTTCATTACAATTATTGATACACTATCTTACAAAATAGTGAGGACTACGAAAATAACTATCTTGAACCATCATTCTATACCCCGACTAGTTTTCGCTATATTCTCGCCTCCTGAGACGAAAAATGGAACAAAAAAAAAGGGTGAGCTCAACTAGCCCAGTAAAGAATATTATGACTAAGATAATGTACAACAAATTATCCTTAGTCTTCAACAGGGAAAAATCTGATAGAATACAATAGACAATAAGTTTTAGATCAACAACTGCAGCGGAAACAACAATTCATTAGAAGAGTTAAGTAGAGAATGAAATCTACTATCATCTATGAATTTAAAAGTCCATCATCAATATTTTATCCCTATAACATCAATCATCAAATATTCATCTTTACACTACGGGCCAAAGATATTCATTTGTATCACCAGTTGGTCATGTTCATCTCAACACCTGTCCATCTTTGCACTACGGGCCAAAGGTATACATCATGTAATCATTCATCTTTACATTACAGGCTAAAGATATTCAGTATATAACCATTTAAGACTGAGGATGATAAAAATATTTTCAAGAAAAAGAATTCAGAGAGATAAAAAGATAAATATTAGAGATTCGTACTTTAGTTTATCCAAGTTGAAAATTACTCCATAATAATCAATTGTGGAGCATAAATCAAAAATGAAGATCAAAACATAGATCCAATCAAAGATAGGAACCATAACAGACAATCTTGGACACATAATTTTTTTTTAATTTTTCTGTGAATAGTGTCGTATACGTGAATAGTGCCGTATACGTGAATAGTAACTCCGACACTAAAAGGTAGAAATTCCACAAGAAAATAAAATCATCATGCTTCGTGAATAGTACTCGTAAATAGTAACTCATGAATAGTAATTTATGAATAGTAACTCCAACATGAAAAGATAAGAATTTTGCAAGAAAAATCTTACCAATATTCCGGTATACTGATATTGAAAGAAATATTATCATTTATAAAAAAAATAACATCCCTTACCTCGAAAGAATAGTACTTCTGACTGAAATATCAGATATAATGCTAAAGGAAACTTGTAAAAAAATTTCATGCCTACCTCTTGACAATCTGAATTCAGCCACCAGTGGGACCCACCAACAATGATAAACATGTTTTAATCATTTAATGCAACAAAATCAATTCGGACCCAATATTCCGAAACCTCAATAATTCATAATAAATAGCCTTTTTAATTGAAAAATTCGAATCTTATGTCCATTCTATAAGAAATTCAATTCTCTACAACTTTATAGTTTTAAATTTTTCCAAATTCCAAACAAAAATTGACCGAAATCCACATACAGACGATTTTGCAGGCTATAATCAAATTTCAGTCAAAAATTGGGTCCATTAACACACAAAATATGTGTTAAACATTTTTTTATAACAAAAATATTCTTTCTCCTCATTTATTGACATATCACACATTCATTGTAAAATATCACCATTATTATATTATTATAATATAATAATATATTTAAATGAATTATTTTGTCATAAAAGATAAAATATCAATTTTTAATAATTGTCACATTAAAAATTTTCTCCATCTATATTCATATAAAATAAATATTTTTCTTATCATATAAATTAATAATTAATTATTAACAAATAATATTACAGAATCACAATACTGACAACCAGGCCGTTCCTAGGAAAGAGGAGGCTTTCCAATAAGGATTTCTCCTTACTGGCGCGCAATTAGGTGACCAAAACTCTCCTTAGACAGAACTTTCTAGACATTGCCAATAATGCTATCTAATAATATTATTAAAATAATATGAATTATTGATCTTATAATGCTATCTAATAATATTATTAAAATAATATAAAATATCAACGTAGCAATTATTGAATCAATAAAATAAAATGTTGAATAGTAATTACTGTAGCAAATATTGAGTAGTGCCTTCTTACGTAAGAATCAATAATTGGTGCAATACCGTGTGCTACTGTGCAACACTGCGTATTACTGTGTTTTAACCAACGGGTATTCCAACAGTGTTAACGGTAACAACTACGCCGTTATTTATAAAAACTCATACTTGTCATTTTTTTTATCCAATCACTTTCCGTTATGGAGCCCACACAAGGCTTCGCCGTCGTACGAATATTCTCCGACAGTAAAAATATTCCACGATCAAACGAATATTTTCCAACAGAAATGAGTATTTTATAACCACTTGCTTATTTTGAAAATTTCACATATATCACCCTTAACTTTAAACTTTTGTCAATTTAACTATTTACTAAATAGAAAAATTGAATACTTTTATTTCATAAAATTCGGGGTCTTAAAAAAAATCCCTCTGAACCTGATGTTATTGTCAGAACAGGTGCTAAAATGAGTCTACTCTTAAGTTCTTGGAAGCTCTTCTAACATTCCTCGCTCCATTTGAACTTTGTATCTTTTCGAGTCAACTGAGTTAATGGAGTGGAGATTCGAGAAAATTCTTCCACGAATCTTCGATATTAATCAGTTAAGCCCAAAAAGCTACGTATTTCTGTTACTGACTTAAGTTGCTCCCAACTTTGTATTGCTTCAATCTTCGTCGTGTCAACTGATAATCCATGTTTTAATATTACGTGCCCAAGGAATGATACTTCCTCAAGCCAGAACTCGCATTTCCTTTAACTTGGTATATAGCTTGTTTTCACGAAGCTTTTGGAGTATCAGTCTCAAGTGTTGCTAATGATCTTCTTCACGGCTTTTGGAGTAAATAAGGATGCCATCAATAAAGACAACCGAAATGATCTAAATATTCTTTAAATATCCGGTTCATCATATCCATGAAGGCAACATGAGCATTGGTCAATCCAAAAGAAATGACTAGGAATTCATAATGCCCATATTTGGAATGCCATCAATTTTAATCTTTAACTGATGATATCCAGAACAAAGATCAATCTTTAAGAAGAATTTAACACCTTGCAACTGGTCAAACAAGTCATTAATGCGAGGTAACGGGTAGCTATTTTTGATGATGACATGGTTCAACTCCCGATAGTTAATTTAAAGTCGCATACTCCCATATTTCTTCTTTACGAATAAAACATGAGCACCCTAATGAGATGTACTAGTACGAATGAAACCAATGTATAACAACTCCTGTAGTTGGGCTTTTAACTCTTGAAGTTTAATAGGAGCCATTCGATATGGGATTTTGGAAATGATTTTTGTACCGGGTTCAAGGTCAATAAAAAATTCGATTTCACGTTCTGGGGGTAGGCCAGAAAGTTCTTCGGGAAATATGTCAGGGAATTTATTAACAATAGAAATATCATTCAAATCTTACGTATTCTTATTTAAATCGATGACATGGGCTAAGAAAACTTGCCATCCATTTTTTAATAAACGAATGAGTTTATAGCTAAAGATGACAACGATTGATTTCAACGGTTTGGTTGCTTAATTAATTCTCATAATTAATTTTAGCATGATGGGTAGTTAACCAGTCAATTCCCAAAATCACATCAAATACAAGTATTTTCAAAGAGATAAGGTCTATAGATAATAGGAGAATGTCGACTTGAATCAAACAATATTTATAAATAGTGGATGCAATGAAGGTTTCTCCTAACGGAGTTTCAATAGATAAGTCTAATTTCTCAGGAGTCAAGTTCAAATGTTGAGCACCAGCAGGTGAAATAAAAGAATGGGTAGAACCGGTATCAAATAAGGTATAGACTTCGCAAGAGTTTATGATTATCTTACCCGTGATAACTTCGTTCGGGTTCCTCATTTTTTGAGAAGTCAAGACAAAAGCTCTTCCCTGAACCATCGACTTTGACTTGTCCGGGACAGCCTTTGGTGTCACCATCTCAGCTAGACTCGGCTTCGCTATATAGGGCACACTTGAGCTATGTAACCTTCGTTTTCGTAACTGTAGCACACTTTGGGTTGTTGTGTACAGTTTGGACTAATGTGCCCCTCTTATCTGCATTTGTAACATACGACTGGTTTTTCCCTTAGAAACGAGTGATGGTGTTGGTGCCGCTGCCAATGTCTTTCCGTCATTGTAGAATCTTCTTTTTTTAAAATTTTCACTTGACTCACTTCTTCTATTATCTTTGCCAGGATTTCCATCGAAGTGGTTTGTAAGACCCCAACTTTTATGAATAAAGATTAATTTTTCTCAAAATATATTTTTGAATATTATGGTATGGATTTGATATAATATTATAGTTGCGGGTAATATTTATAAATTTTGTAAAGTAACCAAGTTGTTATAAAATATTCGATTGTTAGGGGAATATTCGTTTTAATAGGGAATATTCGTATGATGGCACAATCATTGGTGGACCCCACAACGGAAGTATTGTCGTAGTTAGAAAATGACATAAATATTTTTTTATAAACATAACGACGAAAGTGTTACCATTAAACTGTTGAAATACCCAGTGGTAAAAGTACAATAATGCGCGTGGTTGCATAGTAGCACACGGTATTGTATATTATCTTCGATTATTGATACTTACGTGAGAAGTCACTTAGTTATACTCAATTATTGCTACAGTAATTGCTGCATAATATCTCTCATATTATTGATTCAATTATTGTCATAGTATCATCTGCATAATATTTTATATTATTAAATCAATAATTGAGACGACAAAGTTATTCATATTATTATTTGTATTATTAACAATGTCTAGAAAGTTTTGTCGAGGAAAGAGGTTTGGTCACCTAATTGCACGCCAATAGGGAGAAATCCTTATCGGAAAGCCCCCTCTTTCCTGGGAATGATCTGGTTGTTAAATATTGTGGGTTATAATATTAATGATGAATAAGTTCGTGTTGATTAAACATGAAATTGTTGATAAAAATATTTTCATTGTGTTGGGATTATTAGTGTTAGTGAAAATCGATATTTATTTCGATAATAATTAATTTCTGGATGTTAAATTGACCAAACGAGCAATTAATCGGACACAATTAGGGATTCATAATTTAATTTATCCAAGTTCAAGAATACTTCATAATAATCAATTGTGGAGCAAAATTTTAGAATAAAGTTCAAAACATAGATCCAATCAAAGATATGAACCATAACAGACAACTTGGATACAGAAAAGAAAACTCAAGGAATTTCTGATCATTTCAGGAATTATAGAAGCAATACTTACCGTAGTAAGTTTAGAGTTAGGAATCTGAAATGAACAATATACTAAACTGCAAATAGATTTTCAACTGTCATGCGGTAGTTCGCGTAGACAGATCATTTTCACAATTTAATAACAATTGAATACGAAGGGTTATTCACCAAGAATGCGGTAGTCCGCGTAGACAGGTTATTCTCACAGAATAATAAAGAATGGAATAACAAAAGATTTCACCATGCATGCGGTAGTTCGCGTAGACAGGTTATTCCAACAGAATAATAAAGAATGGAATGAAAAAAAGATTTCACCATGCATGCGGTAGTCCGCGTAGACAAATTATTTTAACAGAATAATAAAGAATGGAATAACAAAAAATGATTTCACCATGCACGCGGTAGTCCGCGTAGACAGGTTATTCCAACAGAATAATAAAAAATGGAATAACAACCCTTACGAATACGAAAAATAATATCATAAGCGAATATGAAAGAAATAATACCCCTTATGAATACAACAAATAATATCTCTTACGAATATTGAACGAAGATAATATTCCTTACGAATACGAAAAATAATATCGTAAGCGAATGTGAAATAAATAATACCCCTTTACCTTAGTAGAAGATTGAATACTGAAGTAGGGTAGTAGTAAAATACTCTTCTTCTTACTCTCTATAGTTTCTCTATCTAGAGTTTCAGTGAATTCGTAAGAAATAATAAAGGAATAAACTTCTATTTATCGGAAAAAGGACTGAATAGTAACTAATTCATGAACGACCCAGATTAATTTACTTTTAAACGGACGGTCCATATTGATTTACAATTAAAACTTAAAGCAACGGTCCATACTAATTTACTATTAAAACTTTAAACCAGCGATCCATATTGATTTACTATTATAACTTTCCACCAGCGGTCCATATTGATTTACTATTATATCTTCAACTAACGATCCATATTGATTTACTATTATAACTTCAACCAACGGTCTAAAAAATTAGCACGTCCCCTTATGGAATAATACGTCAAACTTATAACAAACACCTCATAATAAACCCCTCTATTTATATCAAAAATTGAATAAATATTTACCACAAATCACTTATATTTAATAAACACATTTTTAATCTATTAACAATTATTCATCATTAATATTATAACTCACAATATTTAACAACCAGATCATTCCCAGGAAAGAGGAGGCTTTCCGATAAGGATTTTTCCTTATTGGCGCGTAATTAGGTGACCAAACCTCTCCTTGACAGAACTTTCTAGACATCGTCAATATTACAAATAATAATATGAATAACTTTGTTGTCTCAATTATTTATTTAATAATATAAAATATTATGCAGATAATACTGTGACAATAATTGAATCAAATAACATGAGATACTATGCAGCAATTACTGTAGCAATAATCGAATATAACTAAGTGACTTCTCACGTAAGTATCAATAATCAATACCGTGTGTTACTATGCAACCACGCGTATTACTGTACTTTTACCACCGGGTATTTCAATAGTTTAACGGTATAATTTGGTTAGAAAAAGAAACAAATTTTGTCGTGAATAGTAACTCGTGAATAGTAACTCGTATTTGTACATAGTACCGTATACGTAAATAGTGCCGTATACGTGAATAGTAACCCCGACATGAAAAGGTAAAAATTTCAAAAGAAAGTTTAGACCAATATTGTAAGACCCCGAATTTTATGAAATAAAAGTATTCAATTTTTCTATTCAGTAAATGGTTAAATTGATAAAAGGGTGATATATGAATTTTTTTTCAAAAATACGCAAGAGGTTATAAAATATTTATTTTGTCGGGGAATAATCGTTTGGTCGTGGAATATTCTTTCTGTCAGGGAATATTCGTACAACGACGCAGCTATTTGTGGGCCCCATAACAGAATAACTGTCGGGTGAAGAAAACGACAAATTTGAGTTTTTACAAATAACGGCGTAGTTGTTACCGTTAACACTGTTGGAATACCCGGTGGTTAAAATACAGTAATACGCGTTATTGCACAGTAGCACACGGTATTGCATAGTATTTTTGAAATTATTGATTCTTACGTAAGAAGGCACTACTCAATAATTGTTACAGTAATTACTGTTCAATATTTTATTTTATTGATTCAATAATTGCTACGTTGAAATTTTATATTATTGTTGTTCAATAATTGTTGCTGCACAGTATTTTCCTTTATCAGATCAATAATTCATATTATTTGAATAATATTATTAGATAACATTATTGTCAATGTCTAGAAAGTTCTGTCTAAGGAGAGGTTTGGTCATCTAATTGCGCGCCAGTAAGGAGAAATTCTTATTGGAAAGCCCCCTCTTTCCTGGGAACGGCCTGGTTGTCATAAATGTGATTCTGTAATATTATTTGTGAATAATTAATTATTGATTCATATGATAAGGAAATATTTATTTTATGTGGATATAAATGAGGAATATATTTTTGTGGTTAAAAATAAAGGAGTTAATGTTGAGATTTTTATCCGTATTTTTGTCGGAATGGAGGTATTAAAAATCAGGGTTTTTGAGATATTTTGCGGGGGTTATAATTTTTAATCCGACCGTTGGATCGTGGTAATTTTTGGATATGTTATACATATATAAGTTGAGTATATGCCCACAAATTTTGAACCGTTAAAAATGAACGTATGATTTGTTATGAATTTTAAGAGGTGGCTGATTCAGAAATCAAGTTATAAATCATTTTTGGTGGAAAATTCTAGAATTGGTGGGCCCCACTTGTGGTTGGTGAAGAAATGTGCTGAATTATATTTCAAATGTGGTGGGTGGGAATAGTAGCAGGTAAAGCCATCAGGTTGCAGGTCAAACCTACCAAAATTTTCCTATAAATAGAGGGCTAAGTTAGAATTGAAAATCACACCAGAAACATAAGCTTTCTCTCTTTCTCTCTCTATATTATGAAGTATATTTTGTGAGTTTTTAGATACTTGGTGAGTTACTATTCATTAGTGCAAGTTTCCTTCAGCATCATATCCGATATCCAGTCAGAAGTACTGCTCTTTTGAGGTAAGGGATAGTAAGGGATAGTAAGAGATTTTAAGGGTTGTTATGATTTTCAGTTTCGTAATTTTTCTGATCTTCAAAAATTCTGGAAAAATTTGAAATGATATTTTGATGAGTTTTCTTGATTGTGTCCAAAAATGGTGATTTTTGGATGTATAGATTGAGAGTTATGAATTTTATGAGAAAAGACTATTTTAAAAGTAACCGCTTATAATTCCTTGTGGTTAACTCCAAAATTGATGAAATTTTTATTGGGAGTACATGTGTATGATAGAAGTATACTCTGTAAATTTCAGAATTTTTGGACAAAAGTATAATTTTTGATAAATGTCTAAATATTCGGTGGTTTTGGCCATATGAAAAATAGTAAATGACTTTTAAAAATTCTGAGAAAAATATATGTTCACTATGGGACTATATTATGCTAAATCCCAGAAAAGAAATATTTTTGGAACTGATTTGGTATTTTTCATGAAAATGGTCTAGTTATGAGTAAATGAATTAAATATGTTTTGTGAAGAAAGAAAATTGGAAAATAGGATTTTATGGCTTGAGAATCCTATATGAGGTATATGCAGATTTTTGATGAGGGTTTTGGTTATTGATGATGAAATTATAAGAGTTGGCATTTTATGATGATTAAATGCATTAATTAGTAAAGTGTAAACAATTAAAATAAATTGTTTATAAATTTAAGTAATGTTATTCTTTCAATATCATTATACCGAAATATTGGTATGTATTTTATTGTGGAATTTCTACCTTTTTGTGTCGGAGTTACTATTCATGAGTTACTATTTCACGAGTTACTATTCACGACAAAATTGGTTTCTTTTTCTAACCAAATTATAGTTGATTTATGAATATTGCTCTTGAAATTAAATCTATGTTTTGATCATATTGTTTTTATTATCATATATAACATTTTTATAACCTTGATGTTGAAATTCTCTTTCACTTGAGTGTAAAGATGGGTAGATTATTGGTATGATCATGACTATGGGTTCTCTTTGGCCTGTAGTGCAAAGTTGAATTGTTGACTGGTATGATCATGACCATTGAATTTATAATTGAATATCTTTAGCTTAAGTGCAAAGGTGAATTGATCAACATGGTTATAATTATTGTTTATATAAATTCTGAAATGATTATATATTTCTTTGAGATATTAATATATTTGGCCTGTAGTGCAAATATGAACTGTTGATGAATATATTTGGCCGTAGTGCAAATATGAACTGTTGATGAATATCTTTGGCCTGTAGTGCAAAGATGATATGTTGTTGAATATCTTTGGCCTGTAGTGCAAAGATGAACTGTTGTTGAATATCTTTGGCCAGTAGTGCAAAGATAAACTGTTGACAAATATCTTTGGCTCGTAGTGCAAAGATGAAATTATTAGTATGATTATGAACAGGAATTGTGATTTGGTATAACCATGATCTTTGATGTTTCAGGTAAAGACAGGTGATGAAAATTATCTTCGTCCTGGATGAGAAGAGGAATTTAGAATCACAATTATGATTATGAGTTATTCATATGATTGTGGACCAGAACTGTTGATTGATGTTACAGGGATAAAATATTGTTGGTGGATTTTTAACATGGAGAAGATAATAGACTTTATAGTCTATTTGACTCTTCTAATGGATTGCTCGTTCCGCTGCAACTATGGTTGAAATTTTTATCATTTACCATATGTTCTAAATCTCTGATTGATGAAGGCTATTGATAATTTAATTATCTTTAGTCATGATATTCTTTACTGAGCTAGTTGTGCTCACCCTTTTGCTTCACAATTCCTTTCAGGTAATAAGAGTGTAGCTGGGTCGAGCGAGGGTAACGGGAATAGAACGGTGGTCATCATTTAGTAGTTATATTTGGTGAAGAAAATAGGGTGAGGCGAACCCAACGTTGGAAGGGTGTTTTGTCACTATCATACAAGATGTCTAATGACATACAACCTCGTGTCATCATAAGACAGGGTTGTGCTCATCCACTTGCTGAGTATATCTATGGGCACTACCTATATAATCTTGGTGTTTGTTTGAAGTATAATTCTCAATTAGAGACAGTGGAGATAATGATAAGTCAAGAGAAGACTCACCATTGGGAAGAATATGATAGTAATCTTCTCGTTTTTCTTTGGGGTCTATTGGGTCAACCAAGGATAATTCTGTGGCCATATGATATCTATCATAACCTAGACGCGTGGCCTCCCATGTACGAAGGTTTCCTTGAGCACTTCCCAAAGATTCTAATTTCTAAAACAGTTTTTGACTATACCTTTATGTAAGGTGTTATTGTGAGGTGATGTCCACGGTTGGAACATGAGTCACATTTGGTATATATTTGTATCCAAACTCACAGCATATGTGTTGTTGTATTTTGCACGACAATTGTTGTAATAAAGTTGTAGTTATTTTCTGTACCATGTATTTGACGACTCAGAATGGGTTGGGTGGAATGGACCTATTTTGGGGTCGTTACATTTGGTATCAGAGCTTAGGGATATGATCTCTGGCGGAGATCGGGGAATACAACTAGGAGGGGAGAGATGAGTAAATCCTTCGCTAGTGTGTCCTACCTAAGCTTATTTGTTGGTCAGTCATAATATCGGGATATTATGTGATATGTTAATTTGTTAAATTAACCCTTGTTTTGAAGCTGTATTCTAGAATGATATTTGAAATACAGGAGATGAGCAATGGAGAAATTATGATGACAGGGAAGATGGAATTTGAAATGAAAGGAAGGTATTCTCAACTCTTTGAAATACCAGGTACGTAAATTTCGAGGACGAAATTTCATAAGGAGGGGAGATTGTAAGACCCCGAATTTTATGAAATAAAAGTATTCAATTTTTCTATTCAGTAAATGGTTAAATTGATAAAAGGGTGATATATGAATTTTTTTTCAAAATAAGCAAGTGGTTATAAAATAATTCATTGTTGTCGGGGAATATTCGTTTGGTCGTGGAATATTCTTTCTGTCGGGAATATTCGTACGACGGCGCAGCTATTTGTGGGCCCCATAACAGAATAACTGTCGGGTGAAGAAAACGACAAATTTGAGTTTTTACAAATAACGGCGTAGTTGTTACCGTTAACACTGTTGGAATAGCCGGTGGTTAAAATACAGTAATACGCGTTATTGCACAGTAGCACACGGTATTGCATAGTATTTTTGAAATTATTGATTCTTACGTAAGAAGGCACTACTCAATAATTGTTACAGTAATTACTGTTCAATATTTTATTTTATTGATTCAATAATTGCTACGTTGAAATTTTATATTATTGTTGTTCAATAATTGTTGCTGCACAGTATTTTCCTTTATCAGATCAATAATTCATATTATTTGAATAATATTATTAGATAACATTATTGGCAATGTCTAGAAAGTTCTGTCTAAGGAGAGGTTTGGTCATCTAATTGCGCGCCAGTAAGGAGAAATTCTTATTGGAAAGCCCCCTCTTTCCTGGGAACGGCCTGGTTGTCATAAATGTGATTCTGTAATATTATTTGTGAATAATTAATTATTGATTCATATGATAAGGAAATATTTATTTTATGTGGATATAAATGAGGGATATATTTTTGTGGTTAAAAATGAAGGAGTTAATGTTGAGATTTTTATCCGTATTTTTGTCGGAATGGAGGTATTAAAAATCAGGGTTTTTGAGATATTTTGCGGGGGTTATAATTTTTAATCCGACCGTTGGATCGTGGTAATTTTTGGATATGTTATACATATATAAGTTGAGTATATGCCCACAAATTTTGAACCGTTAAAAATGAACGTATGATTTGTTATGAATTTTAAGAGGTGGCTGATTCAGAAATCAAGTTATAAATCATTTTTGGTGGAAAATTCTAGAATTGGTGGGCCCCACTTGTGGTTGGTGAAGAAATGTGCTGAATTATATTTCAAATGTGGTGGGTGGGAATAGTAGCAGGTAAAGCCATCAGGTTGCAGGTCAAACCTACCAAAATTTTCCTATAAATAGAGGGCTAAGTTAGAATTGAAAATCACACCAGAAACATAAGCTTTCTCTCTTTCTCTCTCTATATTATGAAGTATATTTTGTGAGTTTTTAGATACTTGGTGAGTTGCTATTCATCAGTGCAAGTTTCCTTCAGCATCATATCCGATATCCAGTCAGAAGTACTGCTCTTTTGAGGTAAGGGATAGTAAGGGATAGTAAGGGATTTTAAGGGTTGTTATGATTTTCAGTTTCGTAATTTTTCTGATCTTCAAAAATTCTGGAAAAATTTGAAATGATATTTTGATGAGTTTTCTTGATTGTGTCCAAAAATGGTGATTTTTGGATGTATAGATTGAGAGTTATGAATTTTATGAGAAAAAACTATTTTAAAAGTAACCGCTTATAATTCCTTGTGGTTAACTCCAAAATTGATGAAATTTTTATTGGGAGTACATGTATATGATAGAAGTATACTCTGTAAATTTCAGAATTTTTGGACAAAAGTATAATTTTTGATAAATGTCTAAATATTCGGTGGTTTTGGCCATATGAAAAATAGTAAATGACTTTTAAAAATTCTGAGAAAAATATATGTTCACTATGGGACTATATTATGCTAAATCCCAGAAAAGAAATATTTTTGGAACTGATTTGGTATTTTTCATGAAAATGGTCTAGTTATGAGTAAATGAATTAAATATGTTTTGTGAAGAAAGAAAATTGGAAAATAGGATTTTATGGCTTGAGAATCCTATATGAGGTATATGTAGATTTTTGATGAGGGTTTTGGTTATTGATGATGAAATTATAAGAGTTGACATTTTATGATGATTAAATGCATTAATTAGTAAAGTGTAAACAATTAAAATAAATTGTTTATAAATTTAAGTAATGTTATTCTTTCAATATCATTATACCAAAATATTGGTATGTATATTATTGTGGAATTTCTACCTTTTTCATGTCGGAGTTACTATTCACGAGTTACTATTCACGACAAAATTGGTTTCTTTTTCTAACCAAATTATAGTTGATTTATGAATATTGCTCTTGAAATTAAATCCATGTTTTGATCATATTGTTTTTATTATCATATATAACATTTTTATAACCTTGATGTTGAAATTCTCTTTCACTTGAGTGTAAAGATGGGTAAATTATTGGTATGATCATGACTATGGTTCTCTTTGGCCTGTAGTGCAAAGTTGAATTGTTGACTGGTATGATCATGACCATTGAATTTATAATTGAATATCTTTAGCTTAAGTGCAAAGGTGAATTGATCAACATGGTTATAATTATTGTTTATATAAATTCTGAAATGATTATATATTTCTTTGAGATATTAATATATTTGGCCTGTAGTGCAAATATGAACTGTTGATGAATATATTTGGCCGTAGTGTAAATATGAACTGTTGATGAATATCTTTGGCCTGTAGTGCAAAGATGATATGTTGTTGAATATCTTTGGCCTGTAGTGCAAAGATGAACTGTTGTTGAATATCTTTGGCCAGTAGTGCAAAGATAAACTGTTGACAAATATCTTTGGCCCGTAGTACAAAGATGAAATTATTAGTATGATTATGAACAAGAATTGTGATTTGGTATAACCATGATCTTTGATGTTTCAGGTAAAGACAAGTGATGAAAATTATCTTTGTCCTGGATGAGAAGAGGAATTTAGAATCATAATTATGATTATGAGTTATATATATGATTGTGGACCAGAACTGTTGATTGATGTTACAGGGTTAAAATATTATTGGTGGATTTTTAACATGGAGAAGATAATAGACTTTATAGTCTATTTGACTCTTCTAATGGATTGTTCGTTCCGCTGCAACTATGGTTGAAATTTTTATCATTTACCATATGTTCTAAATCTCTGATTGATGAAGGCTATTGATATTTTAATTATCTTTAGTCATGATATTCTTTACTGAGCTAGTTGTGCTCACCCTTTTGCTTCACAATTCCTTTCAGGTAATAAGAGTGTAGCTGGGTCGAGCGAGGGTAACGGGAAAATAGAACGGTGGTCATCATTTAGTAGTTATATTTGGTGAAGAAAATAGGGTGAGGCGAACCCAACGTTGGAAGGGTGTTTTGTCACTATCATACAAGATGTCTAATGACATACAACCTCGTGTCATCATAAGACAGGGTTGTGCTCATCCACTTGCTGAGTATATCTATGGGCACTACCTATATAATCTTGGTGTTTGTTTGAAGTATAATTCTCAATTAGAGACAGTGGAGATAATGATAAGTCAAGAGAAGACTCACCATTGGGAAGAATATGATAGTAATCTTCTCATTTTTCTTTGGGGTCTATTGGGTCAACCAAAGATAATTCTGTGGCCATATGATATCTATCATAACCTAGATGCGTGGCCTCCCATGTACGAAGGTTTCCTTGAGCACTTCCCAAAGATTCTAATTTCTAAAATAGTTTTTGACTATACCTTTATGTAAGGTGTTATTGTGAGGTGATGTCCACGGTTGGAACATGAGTCACATTTGGTATATATTTGTATCCAAACTCACAGCATATGTGTTGTTGTATTTTGCACGACAATTGTTGTAATAAAGTTGTAGTTATTTTCTGTACCATGTATTTGACGACTCAGAATGGGTTGGGTGGAATGGACCTATTTTGGGGTCGTTACAAATATTATTTCTGTTATTTTTTAACTACGACAATACTTCCGTTGTGGGGTCCACCAATGATTGTACCGTCGTACGAATATTCCATGACCAAACAAATATTCCCCGATAAAAATGAATATTTTATAACCACTTACTTATTTTGTAAAATTTGCAAACATTACCCACAACTATAACATTATATCAAATTTACGCCATTATATTCCAAAATAATAATTAGAGGAAGTTCTATTTTATAAAAAAAATGTGGGCTCTTACAGCAATAATCCTCAGGTAAACAACAGCACCGACCAGATGATGAATGATGTGATGTTCAGAGGCTTTATGCAATTCATACGACATCAGGCGAGAGAGACTCCTATTCAAAATACAGGTGGAAACACTGGCAACTCTCGGATGGTCACTGCTAAGCAGTTCAAGGAGCTGGGACCACCAGAGTTTTTGGGAAAGTCAGAACCACTCAAGACAGAGACGTGGATAAAGTAGATCACCAAGATATTTGATGTCTTGGGATGTTTCAAGGAGCAAAAGGTTCCCTTTACCACCTTCATGTTAAGAGGAGAGGCAGATTACAGGTGAGAATCAGTAAAACGTACTCAGCTTGCCGCACTCAAAATGTCTTGGGATAAGTTCTAAGAACTGTTCAATGACAATTACTTTTCTGAAAGTATTCGTCACATGAAGGTGGTGGAGTTCATCAAGCTAGAGCAAAATAATATGACTGTGTCGCAGTACGAGGCTAAGTTTGCGGAGTTATCCCGTTTTGTATCCCATTTGGTAGATAATGAGGAGCGTATGACGCGGATGTTTCTAAGAGGTTTGAAACCCGAGATACGTCAATACCTCATTTCTCATAAACTTTGCTTGTATTCAGATGTTATGAATAGGGCTCAGTTATTGGAGCGCGATAATGAGTCAACCCAACCAAGAGAGAATAGCCGAGAAAATGATAATACCAGTGGTAGCAGTCATCGAAGCGGTGACAACAAACGTGGAGGGAATCAACATGCCAGAAATGGTAACCACTTCGGTGGTAATCATGGCCAAGATAATAGAAGTGGAAATTTCAAGAAGAGAAGGTTCAATAATGATGGAAAGACAGCAACACTAGCACCCATTTCTAAGGAAGGAGAACGACCACCGATCGTATACTTAAAATGCGAAAGGGAGGGACACATCAGTCCAAACTGCACGATGCAGTCCAAAGTGTGTTACAATTTTGGAAGAGAAGGTCACCTAGCCCGATTTTATAGTGCAGTGAAGTCAAGTCTAGCAGGGATGGAGGCACCAAAAGCAGTCCCAGACAAGACAAAATCGGTAGTTCAAAGGAGATCATTTGTCATGACCTCCCAAAAAACGATGAACCCGAACGAGGTTATTACAGATAAGCTAATCATAAACTCTTGCGTAGTCTATACCTTATTTGATACCGGTTCTACCCATTCTTTTATTTCTCCTACTTGCGCTTAACATTTAAATTTAACTCCGGAGAAATTAGACTTTGACTTATCTGTTGAAACTCCGTTGGGAGAAACATTCATTACATCCAATGTTTATAAGTCTTGTTTGATTCAAATAGGAAACCGCACGTTACTTGTAGATCTTATCTCTTTGAAAATAGTTGCATTCGATGTGATTTTAGGAATTGATTGGTTAACTACTCATCATGCTAAAATTGATTATTTTCGTAAGATTGTTAGCTTTCATATTCCTAACCAACCTATTATGTGAATTCAACCAACCAAACCACTAAAGTCAATCACTGTCATATTAAGCCATAAAGATATTCGTTTATTGAAAAATGAATGTCAAGCTTTCTTAGCTCATGTCACAGATTTAAACAAAAATACGTCAGATTTAAATGATATTTCTATTGTTAATAAATTTCCTTACGTATTCCCTAAAGAACTTCCTGGCCTACCCCAAGAGCGTGAAATCAAATTTTGTATCGACCTTGAACCCGGTACAAAACCCATTTCTAAAGCCCCACATCGAATGGCTCCTATTGAACTTCCGGAGTTAAAACCTAACTGCAAAAATTATTAGACATCGGTTTCATTCATCCTAGTACGTCTCCTTGGGGTGCTCCTGTTCTATTCGTAAAGAAGAAAGATGGAAGTATGCGACTTTGTATTGACTATCGAGAGTTAAATCATGTCACCATCAAAAATAGGTATCAGTTACCTCGTATTGATGACCTATTTGACCAATTATAAGCCGCTAAATTTTTTTCAAAGATCGATCTTCATTCCGGATATCATCAGTTAAAGATTAAAACTAATGACATTCCAAAGACTGCTTTTAGAACTCGGTACGTGCATTATGAATTTCTAGTCATGTCTTTTGGATTGACTAGTGCTCCTGCTACCTTCATGGATATGATGAACCGAGAATTCAAGAAATATTTGGATCATTTTGTGGTTGTCTTTATTGATGACGTCCTCATTTACTCCAAAAGTCGTGAAGATCATGAGTAACACTTGAGGCTGATACTCCAAAAGCTTCGTGAAAACAAGCTATATGCCAAGTTAAAGAAATACGAGTTTTGGCTTGAGGAAGTAGCATTCCTTGGGCACGTGATATCAAATCACGGAATATTTATTGACCCAGCGAAGATTGAAGCAATACAAAGCTGGGAGCAACCTAAGTTAGTAACCGAAGTACGTAGCTTTCTCGACTTAGCTGGTTATTATCGAAGATTCGTAGAAGGGTTTTCTCGAATCACTACTCCATTAACTCAGCTGACTCGAAAAGATACAAAATTCAGTTGGAGAGAGAAATGTGAGAAGTTTTTTTAAGAACTCAAGAGGAGACCCATTTCAGCACCTGTTCTGACAATACCATTAGGTTCGGAGGGATTTGTCATATACAACGATGCTTCAGGCAAAGGTTTAGGATGTGTTCTTATGTAACATGGGAAAATCATAGCCTATCTCTCACGACAACTCAAAGAATATGAGAGGAATTATCCTACTCATGATCTAGAGTTGGCAGCTGTTATTTTTGCGCTTAAAATTTTGAGGCATTACCTGTATAGGGAGAAAGTGGAAACCTATACGGATCATAAAAGCCTCAAATATTTCTTCACCCAAAAGGAGCTCAACATGCGGCAACGACGTTGGCTTGAGCTGTTGAAAGCTTACGACCATAACATTCAATACCATCCTGAAAAAGCAAACGTAGTAGCTGACGGATTGACTAGAAGATCATATTCGGGTACGAGTGCGATATTATCAACGCAAAGGCCCATTTTGTATAACTTACAAAGGATGAATATAGAGATAAAGACTCCAAAGACCCATGTGATGATGACAAATATACGAGTAGAACCAACTTTAATCGATAAAGTTAAAACTGCTCAAGCTACAGACCTGGAGCTGATCCGTATGAAGAAGAAAATGCAAGAAGATGCTATTCCAGAAGCAAGAGTCGATGAAGAAGGAATACTTCGAGTCAACTTCAGACTTTGTGCTCCTAATGACCTTAATTTAAAGTATAAAATCATGATGGAAGCGCATAACACACCGTTTGTAATCCATCCTGGGAGTATCAAAATGTGTCGTGATCTTCGACATATATTTTGGTGGAGCAATATGAAGAGAGAGATCGCGGAGTTTATCTCAAGGTGTCTAACTTGTCAACGAGTCAAGGCGGAGCATCAAGTGCCAAAAGGTTCATTGTAACCACTTGAAATTCCAGAATAGAAGTGAGAGCACATTACCATGGATTTTGTTACTAGTCTTCCCAAGGTTTCTCAAGGCATAAATGCGATTTGGGTAATTGTCGATAGATTGACCAAGTCTGCTCATTTCTTACCTATACGAGAAACTTATTCACTTGAATGTCTTGCTCTTATATACATAAATGAGATTGTCAGACTGCATGGTATGCCAGTATCCATATTTTCTGATCGAGACCCATAATTCATTTCACGATTTTGGGTTAGTTTGTAAAAAGCTATGGGCACGAATTTACGATTCAGTTCGGCATACCATCCTCAAACGGACGGGCAGTCAGAGATGACTATTCAAACTCTTGAAGATCTATTAAGACTCTGTGTCCTTGACTTCAAAGGAAGTTGGAAAAAGTTCTTGTCATTGGTGGAATTCTCATATAACAACAGTTATCAAGCAAGTATTGGCATGGCTCCATTCGAGGCATTGTATGGACGTAAGTGTCATTCTCCAGTATGTTGGGATGAGGTGGGTGAAGCAACGTTGTTGGAACCAAAATTAGTACGTATGACTACGGAGAAGATTCAAATGATCCGGCAACGTATAAAAACCTCACAAGATCGAAAAAAGAGTTATGTTAATCTTCATCGAATGGACGTGAAATTCAATGTTGGAGATTATATGTTGTTACGTGTCACTCCGTAGAAAGAAGTTACAAGATTTAAAAAGAGAGGAAAGCTCAATCCTCGATTCTTTGGGCCATTCAAAATCCTCGATCGAGTAGGAACTGTGGCATATAGACTCGCCTTATCGCTAAGTATGTCTCGTGTTAATAACGTTTTTTACATATCTACGTTACGTAAATATGTAAAAGACCCGAACCACATTATTGAATTAGAACCGGACGAGATAGCAGAAGATTTAACGTATGAAGAGGTACCTGTTAAAATCTTGGATAAGAAGGAACATATTCTACGCTTCAAGGTTATATCTCAAGTCAAAGTTTTGTGGAGAAACCAAGATATTGAGAAAATGACCTGGGAGTTAGAATCTGAAATGAAGTCAAGCTATCCTCACCTCTTTGACATACCAGATACGTACCCTAATTTCGAGGGCGAAATTTCATAAGAAGGGGAGGTTGTAAGACCCCAACTTTTATGAATAAAGATTAATTTTTCTCAAAATATATTTTTGAATATTATGGTGTGGATTTGATATAATGTTATAGTTGTGGGTAATATTTATAAATTTTATAAAGCAAGTTGTTATAAAATATTCGATTGGTCGCAGAATATTCGTTTTAACAGGGAATATTCGTACGACGACATAATCATTGGTGACCCCATAACGAAAGTATTGTCGTAGTTAGAAAACGATAGAAATATCTTTTTATAAACATAACGGCGAAAGTGTTAACATTAAATTGTTGAAATACCCGATGGTAAAAGTACAGTAATACGCGTGGTTACATAATAGCACAAGATATTGTACAATATTTTTGATTATTGATGCTTACGTGAGAAGTCACTAAGTTATACTCAATTATTGCTACAGTAATTGCTGTATAATATCTCTCATATTATTGATTCAATTATTGTCATAGTATCATCTACATAATATTTTATATTATTAAATCAATAATTGAGACAATAAAATTATTCATATTATTATTTGCATTATTGACAATGTCTAGAAAGTTTCGTCGAGGAAAGAGATTGGTCACCTAATTACGCGCCAATAGAGAGAAATTCTTATCGGAAAGCCCCCTCTTTTCTGGGAAAGATCTAGTTGTTAAATATTGTGTTATAATATTAATGATGAATAAGTTCGTGTTGATTAAAGATAAAATTATTGATAAAAATATTTCTATTGTGTTGGGATTATTAGTGTTAGTAAAAATCGATATTTATTTCGATAATAATTGATTTCTGGATGTTAAATTGACCAAACGAGAAATTAATCGGATAAATGAGCAATTAATTGCTATTGATTCACATGCAAATTACTGTTAGTTCACATATATGGAACTATTGGTTCACATGTATGTACGATTAGGGGAGCTGGTGCAAGATTGATAATACTTACATGACTAAATTAAAAATAGAGGTATAGATGAAGGTACTATACTGTAATAATTCGATCCCCTAAACGTGCAATTATCGAAACTATATTTTTCTATAAATAGAAGCTCATTCTTCTTTCATTCTCACCAATTCACTAAGACTCACAAGAGCAATTATAGAGAGAGAAGCTATAGAGAGGAAGAAGAAGAGTATTCTGCTACTTCATTATTCCAGTATCCAGTCTTCTTTTAAGGAAAGGGATATTATTTTTTTCAGTATTCGTATGAAATAATATTTTCTTCCATACTCTGTAGTATGTAAGTAATATTATTTCGTTTCGTATTTCTACTTCTACCCTCATTTTGTTAAAGTATTGCGTCTATACTCCGTGAAATTAGTAGAATATCTTTGAAATTTATGCTTCATCTAGTATCGTTTCACAAGGATATTTTTTTGAACATTCTTATTAAATTTTAAGTTTTTCATGCCGGAGTACTATTTATGGGTAGTATTCATTTATACTGTACTATTCACGGGATACTATTCCTGAAGTACTATTCACATGATACTATTTACTCGGGTACTATTCACCCGAGATACTATTCATGACAAAAATTAATTTCTTTTCTGTCTAAATCATTTTTGATACAATATTATTCTTGAATTTTACTCCACAAAGCAGTATTATGTTGACAATTTGGACATTATTGAGTTCTGTATAAATTAAATTATAAATCTTTAAAAATTTAACCTTTGCTTTCTTTCAATTAAATTCTTAAATCATTGTCATCATCCTCATGCTTATATTGTGATGAAAGTCATCTTTGGCCGTATTGCATAGATGAACTATTGATTGGTATGATTATGACCAGGGATCATTCGTATAATCATGACCCGTAACGTTACAAATGATGTGGTAAAAGTCATCATTGGCCCGTAGTACATTGATGGGCAGTTGTTGGTATGATCATGATCATTGGTGATTACACGAATATCTTTGGCCCGTAGTGCATGGATAATTCTTGGACGTGATACTAATGAATATCCTTGGCCCGTAGTGCATGGATAATTCAGTGATGTGGATTATTTATTGAGCTGAGTCTCAGCGATAAAGTTGATGATAAACTTTTTAAATCATAGAAGATAGTAGATATCATGCTCTACTTGACTCTTCTAATGGATTGCTTGTTCCGCTGCAGTTAAACTTGATGTTTATTGTATTTTATCAGTTTAACGTTGTTGAAGGCTAATTATAATTCATTCTGCATTATCTTAGTTATAATATTTCTTACTGGGCTAGTTGAGCTCACCCTTTTGCTTTTATTGATCTCTTCAGGAAATGAAAACGTAGACGGGACTAGTCGGGGAATGGAGTGACGGTCCGAGATGGTTGTTTTAGTAGTCCTTACTATTTAGTGTGATAATAAATGTAATAAGGATTGAATTTGAGTTTGGATATTGTCTATGAGACAATATTCGTGTAAAAATTCTCAGCTCATGTTGTATAATTAAGTTTGTATTGGTATTCAGTATCATGTATTTGGCGACTCAAGATCGGTGATGTATACCTATTTTGGGGGCGTCACATGGTTACCATTTCTGAATTGATAATTTTCTCCACGCTGGTTATCATTGTTCTGATGTATGCTTCCACCGGTACGACTATTATCGTGTTGTCAGTTGTTGTCTTTTGGTTGAAAAGTCTCATTATCTCACTCTAATAATTGAGCCATATTCACAATATTTGAAGACAAACAAAGTTTATGAGAAATGAGGTATTGCCAAATTTCAGGTTTTAAACCACTCAAAAGCATTCGTGTCATTCGTTCCTCATTATCCACAAAATGGGATGTAAACCGGGATAATTCAGCAAATTTGGTTTCGTATTATAATACAGTTATATTATTATGTTCTAGTTTGATGAATTTCACCTCCTTCATATGACGAATACTTTCTGAAAAATACTTTTCTTTTAACAATTCATGAAATTTCACCCAAGAAATCTTATGTAAGACCCCAACTTTTATAAAAAAAGATTTATTTTTCTCAAAATATATTTTTGAATATTATGGTGTGGATTTGATATAATGTTATAGTTGTGGGTAATATTTATAAATTTTGCAAAGTAAGAAAGTTGTTATAAAATATTCGATTGGTCGGAGAATATTCATTTTAACAGGGAATATTTGTACGACGGCACAATCATTGGTGGACCCCACAACGAAAGTATTATCGTAGTTAAAAAATGACAGAAATATCTTTTTATAAGCATAACGGTGAAAGTGTTACCGTTAAACTGTTGAAATACCCGGTGGTAAAATTACAGTAATACGCGTGGTTGCATAGTAGTGCTCGGTATTGTACAGTATTTTTGATTATTGATGCTTACGTGAAAAGTCCCTCAGTTATACTAAATTATTGCTACAGTAATTGCTGCATAATATCTCTCTTATTATTGATTCAATTATTGTCATAGTATCATCTGGATAATATTTTATATTATTAAATCAATAATTGAGACAACAAAGTTATTCATATTATTATTTACATTATTGACGATTTCTAGAAAGTTCTGTCGAGGAAAGAGGTTTGGTCACCTAATTGCACGTCAGTAGGGAGAAATCCTTATCGAAATGCCTCCTCTTTCCTGAGAATGATCTGGTTGTTAAATAATGTGAGTTATAATATTAATGATGAATAAGTTCGTGTTGATTAAAGATGAAATTTGTAAGATCCCAACTTTTATAAATAAAGATGAATTTTCTATAAATACCATTTTTAAATATTATGGAGTTAATTTGATATAATGTTATAGTTATGGGTAATATTTATAAATTTTATAAAGTACGCAAGTTGTTATATAATATTCGATTGGTTGGAAAATATTCGTTTTAACAGGGAATATTCGTACAACGGCACAATCATTGGTGGACCCCACAACGGAATTATTGTCAGATTGAGAAAACAAAAATATTTTATTAAAAATAACGGCGGAAGTTTTACCATTGTTACTGTTGAACTACTCGGTAGTAAAAGTACAGTAATACGTGTGGTTGCATAGTAAAACACGGTATTGATTATTAATGCTTATGTAAGAAGTCACTCAGTTTGATTCAATTATTATCAGTTAATAATATGAATTATTTAGCGATAATGAAGTTTTGTTTTATTCGTATTATTAACGTAATAAAACAGAAACATCTTTTTATATAAAACTGAATACTTTATTAAAGTTATTCTACAAATAGAATATATTATATTTTATTTAAAATATTTTTCTTTAAATATAGACCGTCAGATTAAAATAATCAATCTGGACCGTTCATGGATTAGTTACTATGCATTCTATTTTTCTATAAATAACAGCTCATTCCTTCATTATTTCTTACGAATTTACTGAACTCTAGAGAGAGAAACTATAGAGAGAAACTATAGAGAGAGAAAAGAAAAGTATTCTGCTACTTAACTACTTACTTATTTTAGTTCTTCTTTAAAACGGTAAGGGGTGTTATTCTTTCTTATTCATAAAGAGAACTGTTGTTATTCCATTTCTTATTATTCTGTTGGAATAACCTGTATACGCGGTCTACCCTATTCTTGGTGACATTCTTCTATTATTCTGTTGGAACATCCTGTCGGTGTGTTTTACACCGGACCTGGTTCCGTCTTGTTATTATTCTGTTGGAACATCTTGTCTGTGTGTTTTACACCGGACCTGGTTCTATTATTTATTATTCTGTCGGAATATACTGTCTGTGCGTTTACGCCGGACCTGGTTTAATTATTTATTATTCTGTCGGAATATCCTATCTGTGCGTTTACGCCGGACTTGGTTCCATTATTTATTATTCTGTTAGAATAATCTATCTGTGCGGTCTATCGCATGCCGGGTGATTTCTTTTGTTATTTTATTCTTTATTATACTCAGTTGGTTAAGTTTTGACTTCTATACTCCATGAAATTAGTGGAATATCCTTGATAATTGCGGTTCATCCAGTATCTTTTCATGAAAATATTTTTCTAAGTATTCTTGAATTTTACTCCACAAAGCAATCTCATGTTGACAATTTGGACGTTGTTAATTCTTGGATAAATTAATTCTTGCACTTGTTTTATTGAATTCTTATATCATTGTCATCATCCTCATGTTTATAAAATGTTGAAAGTCATCTGTGGCCTGTAATGCATAGATGGACTTGGTATGATTATGACAAGGGATTATTCGATATAATCATGACCGTAATGTTACAAATGATGTGGTAAAAGTCCTCATTGGCCCGTAGTGCATTGATGAAAAGTTGTTGGCATGATCATGACCATTAATAAATACACGAATATCCTTGGCCGTAGTGTAGGGGTGATTCGATGATGTAGATTATTTTATTAAGCTGAGTCCCAGCGATATCAGTGTTGAAAAACCTTTTAAATCATATAAAACAGTAGAGTTTATTTTCTACTTGACTCTTTTAATGGATTGCTTATTCCGCTGCAGTTAAACTTGATGTCTATTATATTTTATCAGTTTAACATTGTTGAAGGCTAATGATAATTTATTCTGCATTATCTTAGTCATAATATGCCCAGTAAGAAATATTATGACTAAGATAATGCAGAATAAATTATCATTAGCTTTCAACAATGTTAAACTGATAAAATAAAATAGACATCAAGTTTAACTGCAGCGGAATAAGCAATCCATTAAAAGAGTCAAGTAGAAAATAAACTCTACTGTTTTATATGATTTAAAAGGTTTTTCAACACTGATATCGCTGGGACTCAGCTTAATAAAATAATCTACATCATCGAATCACCCCTACACTACGGCCAAGGATATTCGTGTATTTATTAATGGTCATGATCATGCCAACAACTTTTCATCAATGCACTACGGGCCAATGAGGACTTTTACCACATCATTTGTAACATTACGGTCATGATTATATCGAATAATCCCTTGTCATAATCATACCAAGTCCATCTATGCATTACATGCCACAGATGACTTTCAACATTTTATAAACATGAGGATGATGAAAATGATATAAGAATTCAATAAAACAAGTTCAAGAATTAATTTATCCAAGAATTAACAACGTCCAAATTGTCAACATGATACTGCTTTGTGGAGTAAAATTCAAGAATACTTAGAAGAATATTTTCATGAAAAGATACTGGATGAACCGTAATTATCAAAGATATTCCACTAATTTTATGGAGTATAAAAGTCAAAACTTAACCAACTGAGTATAATAAATAATGGAATAACAAAAGAAATCACCCGGCATGTGATAAACCGCACAGACAGGTTATTCCAACAGAATAATAAATAATGGAACCAGGTCCGGCGTAAACGCACAGACAAGATATTCCGACAGGATAATAAATAATTGAACCAGGTCCGGCGTAAACGCATAGACAGGATATTCTGACAAAATAATAAATAATGGAGCCAGGTCCAGTATAAAATACACAGACAGAATATTCCAACAGAATAATAACAAGACGGAACCAGGTCCGGTGTAAAACACACAGACAGGATGTTCCAACAGAATAATAATAAAAACAGAACCAAGTCCGGTGTAAAACATACAGACAGGATGTTCCAACAGAATAAGAGAAGAATGTCACCAAGTATAGGGTAGACCGCGTATACAGGTTATTCTAACGAATAATAAGAAATGGAATAACAACAGTTCTCTTCATGAATAAGAAAGAATAATACCCCTTACCGTTTTAAAGAAGAACTGAAATAAGGAAGTAGTTAAGTAGCAGAATACTTTTCTTTTCTCTCTCTATAGTTTCTCTCTCTAGAGTTCAGTGAATTCGTAAGAAATAATGAAGGAATGAGCTGCTATTTATAGAAAAATAGAATGCATAGTAACTAATCCATGAACGGTCCAGATTGATTACTTTAATCTGACGGTCCATATTTAAAGAATTTTTTTTAAATAAAATATAATATATTCTATTTATAGAATAACTTTAATAAAGTATTCTATTTTATATAAAAAGATGTTTCTGTTTTATTACGTTAATAATACGAATAAAACAAAACTTCATTATCGCTAAATAATTCATATTATTAACTGAAAATAATTGAATCAAACTGAGTGACTTCTTACATAAGCATTAATAATCAATACCGTGTGTTACTATACAACCACACGTATTACTGTACTTTTACTATCAAGTAGTTCAACAGTAACAATGGTAAAACTTTCGCCGTTATTTTTAATAAAATATTTTTGTCGTTTTCTCAATTCGACAATAATTTCGTTGTGGGATCCACCAATGATTGTGTCGTTGTACGAATATTCCCTGTTAAAACGAATATTCCCCGACCAATCGAATATTATATAACAACTTGCGTACTTTGTAAAATTTATAAATATTACCCACAACTATAACATTATATCAAATTAACTCCATAATATTCAAAAATGATATTTACAGAAAATTCATCTTTATTTATAAAAGTTGGGGTCTTACATCTTTAAAATCCTAAGTGGCCATATTTAACGTATTCAAATCATAGATCAAATATATTATTTTATATATATATATATATATATATATATATATATATATATATATATCTTTGAGTAAAACAAATTTATTTGTTATATCAAGCATTGTTTATCTGATTCATTTATTATATTTGATATCTATCATCACAGGTATTTAAACATAAATTCATTTATTCATAAAATACTTGTTTCATAATATAAAATTTATTTAAGCGATTATATTACAAACTTCATTAAATATATCTACTTAAAAAGAAGCATATCAGTCACTATAAAATTTATTTAAACTCTTATATCTAAAATCAAAGTTATATTTGTTTAACATAAAAACACATTCTTTATTTATAATGGAAAAGTAAACTTTATAAATTCACATTAAATTATATATATGCTTATACAGAATCATTTTTGATATAAGCTTAATTTTATATATTTGCTTATACATAAGCATATTCATACAAATATACAAGTCTTTGAACTTGTATATATATATATATATATATATATATATATATATATATATATATATATATATATATATATATATATATTTGATCTTTAATTTCTATATGCTTATTTGAGAAATATCAAATATACGAATTATTTAAACTTTTATATATCTACACTAAATATTATCTGCTTATCTTAGAAGCATATTTTTGTCAAATCTTTTGTAAAAAGAGGAAAAGAGTAGAGTTAGTTTATTTTATGTACCTATGAGAAAGACAAGTAATTGTTTGACCAAGACTAGAACCTTAGAGAGATGTCAACTAGGAGTTGGGTCTCAAGTGTACTTGTGAGGTAAGGAAGAGGTTGTCGTTTAAAGACCAGATCATAAAGTAGAACTGAACTCAAAGGAATGGTTTAATTAACCTTGATGAGGGAGTTGGGAGCTTATTATTCAAGATAGTTAGTTGTGTATAATTGGAAGTTGAACTTTAAAACTTTGTAAAGGCTTCTCCGCCTCTTTAAGGAATATTTATTACTCAGAGTAATATGATCTCAAGTTCTGGAGAGGAGCTTGAGACTGGACGTACCAACATACCCGAGGTGTATGTTGTGAATCAGACAAATCTCTATGTATTGTGTGATAGAATTTTACTATCTTGCATATTACTTTCAAATACTGTAAATTAATTAACTAAAAATTCAAAAAGGCCTAAGATAAATTATTAATCAGTAAAAATCTATTCAACCCCCCTTCTAGATTATTATTGAACTTTCACTCGTTAAAAACTCAATTCACCAGATCCATGAAAACTGCCGGAGCGTTAGTCAGCCCAAACGGCATCACCAAAAACTTGTAGTGCCCATACCGAGTACGAAAAGTTATTTTAGGAATGTCTTCATTCCTCACCCTCAACTGATGGTACCCCAATCTCAAATACATCTTTGAGAAGAACTTTGCCCCTTGGAGTTGATCAAAAAGGTCATCAATATGTGGAAATATATATTTTTTCCTGATCGTGATCTGATTTAGCTCCCTAAAATCTATGTACAACCTCATAAATCCATCCTTCTTCACAAACAAGACTGAAGTGCCCTATGACGATACACTTAGTCTAATGAATCCATGATATAACAACTCCTGTAATTGTTCCTTTAAGTTCTATAACTCTAATGGAGCATCCTATAGAGTGCTTTAGAGATAGGTTTCGCTCTAGGAATGAGTTCAATTATAAACTTAACTTCCCTTAGCAGTGGAATCCTAGCAGATCTTTAGGAAATACCTCAAAAAATTCTCGAACAACTGGATAGTCTTCAAGTCAGAGCTCATCCTTCGAGGTATCTTTCACAAAAGCCAAATAACAATCACGTCCCTTACCAATCATTTCGCTCGACTTCAAAGTTGAGATCAACTTAACAACACCATTCAGCTTAAAACACTAAAACTCAAATTCTGAAGCCTTTAAAGCTCCAAAAATAACTTTTCTCGCCTAAAAATCAATTGTGCTTGATTCTTACTAAGTCAATCTATACCCAAGATGATATTAAAATTATGCATCACCATCGGAAGTAAGTTAACCGCGTACACCCTCATCCCTAACTTCATAGGACACTCGTGATATTGCTCATAAATAATCACATAATTCCTCATCGGGGTAGAAATAGATAAAGGAGGATCCACTATATGAGAATACACTCCAAGATGACGAATAAATGAAAGTGGAACAATAGAATGTGTAGTTCCAGTATCAAACAAAGCTGATGCCTCACGATTTCTTATAAAAAGGGTGCTTGAGATGGTACCTAGTGCTTGAGCCACCTGATTAACTTTCAATACAACTACTCTCTCGCCGGTGTTGCGCTGACCGCCATTACCAGCATTATCGCCTCCCCCATTACCACATTGAACCGTGTAGTCCTTTACTATATGCCTCATTTAGTCATATAAGAAACAAGCTCATGTCTCTCTATAGCATGCCCTGCCAGAATGTTACCCACCACAAGTAGCACATAGACCTGGTGGAAGTGGCAAAAAGTTCGGATTTCCACCACCTATTGGTCCTAGATACCGCCCCTGAGTATGACTCTGCTGGGGATGTTAACCTAGATTTTACTAGAAACCCCTATTCTGTTGAAATCCCCTATTGTGATACTGCCCTCCAGCATGCCATTGACACTGTTGTTGACCTCCACGATTACCTTGTTGAATTAGGTAAGCAAAATCCCTTCGAGGATTAAATCGCTAACCCGATGGAGGCTTATTCCAACTATGTTGTCTTATATTCTGATTTTTGCTAAACTGCCTCATTCCTTGCCTTTGTTGATAATCTCTCTCTCTCTCTCTCTCTCTCTCTCTCTCTTCCGACTCCCTTCTGATTTGGAAGCTCAAATGTCCATATGCTCCATTTCCACACTCCTAGCTGCATTAGCCACTTGGGACATGTTTATAAATATAGCGCAGATAATCGATTGTGATGCCCCCAAAATAGGTATACATCACTCATCTTGAGTCACTAAATACATGGTACTGAATACAAATACAAATTTAATTATACAACATAAGCTGAGAGTTTTTACACGAATATTGTCTCATAGAAAATATCCAAACTCAAATTCAATTCTCATTAAATTTATTATCACACTAAATAGTGAGGACTACTAAAACAACCATCTCGGACCGTCACTCTATTCCCCGACTAGTCCCAGCTACGTTCTCATTTCCTGAAGATAACAATAAAAGTAAAAGGGTGAGCTCAACTAGCCCAGTAAGAAATATTATGACTAAGATAATGCAGAATAAATTATCATTAGCTTTCAACAATGTTAAACTGATAAAATATAATAAATATCAAGTTTAACTGCAGCGGAACAAGTAATTCATTAGAAGAGTCAAGTAGAGCATGATATCTACTATCTTTTAGGATTTAAAAAGTTTATCATCAAATTTATCGTTGAGACTCAGCTTAATAAATAATCCACATCATCGAATCATCCTGCACTACGGCCAATGATATTCATTAGTGTCACGTCCACGAATTATCCATGCACTACGGGCCAAGGATATTCGTGTAATCATCAATGTTCATGATCATACCATCAACTGTCCATCAATGCATTACGGGACAATGAGAACTTTTACCACATCATTTGAAACATTACGGGTCATGATTATACTGAATAATCCCTGGTCATAATCATACCAATCAACAGTCCATCTATGCACTACGGCCAAATATGACTTTCATCACAATATAAGCATGAGGATGATGACAATGCTATAAGAATTTAATTGAAAGAAAGTAAAGGATAAATTTTTAAATATTTATAATTTAATTTATCCAAAACTCAATAATGTCTAAATTGTCAACATGATACTGTTTTGTGGAGTAAAATTCAAGAATAATATTGTATCAAAAATGATTTGGACAAAAAAGAAATCAATTTTTGTCATGAATAGTACCTCGGGTGAATAGTACCCAAGTGAATAGTACCCCGTGAATAGTACTTTGAAAATAGTACCTCGTGAATAGTACTTTATGAATAGTACCCATGAATAGTACTTCGTAAATAGTACTTTATGAATAGTACCCGTAAATAGTACTTCGTGAATAGTACCGTATAAATGAATAGTACCCATGAATAGTACTCCGGCATGAAAAGCTTAAAATTTAACAAGAATATTCAGAAAAATATTCTTGTGAAACGATACTAGATGAAGCGTAAATTTCAAGGATATTCTACTAATTTTACGGAGTATAGAAGCAATACTTTAACAAAATGAAAGTAGAATTAAGAATACGAAATGAAATAATATTACTTACATACTACAGAGTATGAAAAAAAATATTATTTCATACGAATACAGAAAAAAATAATATCCCTTACCTTAGAAGAAGATTGGATACTAGAATACTGAAGTAGCAGAATACTCTTCTTCTTCATCTCTATAGCTTCTTTCTCTATAATTGCTCTTGTGAGTCTTAGTGAATTGGTGAGAATTAAAGAAGAATGAGCTTCTATTTATAGAAAAACATAGTTTTGATAATTGCACGTTTAGGGGCTCGAATTATTACAATATAGTACTTTCATCTATACCTTTATTTTTAATTTAGTCCTGCAAGTATTATCAATCTTGCACTACCTCTGCTAATAGTACATACATGTGAACCAATAGTTCCATACATGTGAACCAACAGTATTTTGAATGTGAATCAATAGCAATTAATTGCTCATTTATCCGATTAATTGCCCGTTTGGTCAATTTAACATCCAGAAATCAATTATTATCGAAATAAATATCGATTTCCACTAACGCTAATAATCCCAACACAATGGAAATATTTTTATCAATAATTTCATCTTTAATCAACACGAACTTATTCATCATTAATATTAGAACTCACAATATTTAACAACCAGATCATTCCCAGGAAAGAGGGGGCTTTCCGATAAGGATTTCTCCCTATTGGCGCGCAATTAGGTGACCATACATCTTTCCTCGACAGAACTTTCTAGACATTGTCAATAATAAAAATAATAATATGAATAACTTTGTCGTCTTAATTATTGATTTAATAATATAAAATATTATGCAGATGGTACTATGACAATAATTAAATCAATAATATGAGAGATATTATGCAGCAATTACTGTACCAATAATTGAGTATAACTGAGTGACTTTTCACGTAAGTATCAATAATCAAAGATATTGTACAATACCGTATGCTACTATACAACCACGCGTATTACTTTACTTTTACCACCGAGTATTTCAACAGTTTAACGGTAACACTTTCACCGTTATGTTTATAAAAAGATATTTATGTCATTTTCTAACTACGACAATACTTTAGTTGTGGGGTCCACCGATGATTGTTTCGCCGTACGAATATTCCCTGTTAAAACGAATATTCTCCGACCAATCGAATAGTTTATAACACCTAGCCTAGAAAACCTCTCCATGAAATCTGTTAGAGTCTCATCCTCCTTCTGTCGAATGGAAACAAACTCTCTAGAGTATGAATCCCTATCAGTGTTTGGGAACTACTGCAGATAGAAAAGGTCACAAAAATCACTCCATATAAATGCATCCATGAATCCATCACCCTGCGTAGCCTTCAATGATTTCCACTATCGCTTAGCAGCATCATCTAGCTTATAAACTGCTAGTCTCACCTTCTGATTTTCTGAACACCTAATCATATCAAAAATCTTCTCCAAGTGGCCGATCTAGTTTTCCACATCAAACTGAGTCGGAGCTGAACGAAAAGATTTGGGTTTCTGTTTAATAAACCTCTCCAACAACACATATAACGGCTGCACTGTCTGACCCACTTGATCCTCAAGCAGATCATTCTACTCATGATGTGTTATCTCTTCATCACCCCTACACCATTTGTGTGATTATGTCCTTGCATCTACGAAATACCCTGCATAAAATGTGTTACTACCTGCTTAACTACCTTATTCACCATTGTTGCTACTATAGCCAGGGTTATCGTTGTGTTACCATGTCCCGACATTTTCACACTAGTTAACAACCTAAACTTGGGTTACCCTTGACCCCCTCCTACCTTTATTACCGTGTCTGCCAAAAATTCTCGAAAACCTACAAGCCATCTATGATACAAAATCAAACAACTAAGAACAAACATATCAAAACATAAAATCAAAACCAAAATTATGCAGAACGAAGATCAAATGCAACATAAACACTATAATAAAATTTTATAACTACTCAGTGATCTACCCATAAATCACAGGTCAAGCCTAAAAAGCAATCTACAGGATCATAACCTAAGCTCTGATACTGTGTGAAATAACTCGGGTCTAATCTCGAGTTCGGAACAAATCTTGGATCAAATTCCAAGTCTGAATCGAATCAAATTCAACCAAATAAAGTCTTAAACTACTAGTTCAATAGTATCTTCTAGATTCATCTTAGTCCACTACAAACTCATTCAAAAGCTTATGACTGAAGGTACTATTATTAATAACTTAATTCCTTTTATATATATATATATATATATATATATATATATATATATATATATATATATATATATATATATATATATATATAGGGGAATGATTCATGGCACACATTATTTATGAGAACTATTCCAGCCGTCCAAAATTAGATCGAATGGCTAAGGTGAAGACCCAGTCGCTACTCCTTGCCTAACTATCCTCTGCCTAACTTTCATTCTTTCTTTGTCTAACCTCTCATTTTCCAATGGTTAAGATCCCACTAATTTGGAAAACAACAATGATTTGCAGGAAGTCTTACCACCCACCAATTGGAAAAAGAAGAAGAAAGGAAAAAAACTATGCAGGAAACTTTTAACCAGCAAATTTGGAAAATAATTAAGTACACGGAAAGAATTTCAATTCAAGTTGTTAACATCCACTTCATTTATTCACATGCCAGGAAATTATATATTATTATAATAATATTACCATTTAAACCATTATAATATATTATAATAATATATTTGAATGAATATTTTATCGGATGAGATAATTATAATACCACAGAAAATATGCCAAACTTGCGATAAATATCTCATGCTAAATTTCTCTATTTATATCAAAATTGAACCAATATTCACCATATAATAATTATTCGCAATTAATATTACTAGTTGGTAGCCCGTGCAATGCATGTGCTAGTTTGAATAATGAATTGTATAATTTATTAACACGGTCGTCCTCAAAATTGATTACAAACGCTATTTAACTCCACGCAACCCATTTTACATCTTGAAATGTAAACACCACATAAAAACACAATATATGTAAAATCCCAGATTTTATGAATAAAGATTTAATTTTTCAAAATATTTTTTAAATATTATGGTGTGAATTTGAGATAATGTTATAGTTGTGGGTAGTATTTATAAATTTTGTAAAGTATGCAAGTTGTTGTATTATATTCAATTGGTCGGGGAATATTATTTTTGTTGGGAAATATTCGTACGACGACACAATTATTGGTGGACCCCACAACAGAATTATTGTCGGATTGAGAAAACGATAAAAATATTTTATGAAAATAACGACGGAAGTTTTATCGTTAATACTGTTGAACTACTCGGTAGTAAAAGTACAGTAATACGTGTGGTTGCATAGTAGCATACGGTATTGATTATTGAGGCTTACGTGATTAGTCACTCAGTTTGATTCAATTATTGTCAATTAATAATATGGATTATTTAGCGATAACGAAGTTTTATTTTATTCGTATTATTAACGTAATAAAATAGAAACATCTTTTTATATAAAACATAATACTTTATTAAAGTTATTCTATAAATAGAATATATTATATTTTATTTAAAAGATTTTTCTTTAAATATGGACCGTCAGATTAAAGTAAATCAATCTGGACCGTTCATGGATTAGTTACTATACAATCTATTTTCCTATAAATAGAAGCTCATTCCTTCATTATTTTTTGACGAATTTACTGAGACTATAGAGAGAGAAACTATAGAGAGAGTTCTTCTTCTATAATTTTGAGCGTATTTCTTTAGAGTTTAAGAAAGCTTTGAGCGTAGTACAAGTTTCTTCGAGTATATTCTCGCCCTACCAGTCAGAATACTCTTCTTTCAAAGGTAAGGGATATTATTTGTTATACTCGTAAAGGGTATTCTTTCTTTCTTATTCATGAAAAGAACTTCTGTTATTTCATTCTTTATTATTCTGTTGGAATAACCTGTATACGCGGACTACCCTATACTTGGTGAAATTTTTATGTTATTCCATTCTTTATTATTATGCTGGAATAACCTGTTTATGCGAAGTACCGCATACATGGTGAAATTCTTCTATTATTCTGTTCTTTATTATTCTGTCGGAATATCCTGTCTGTGCGTTTATGCCGGACCTGGTTCCATTATTTATTATTCTGTCGGAATATCCTATCTGTGCGTTTACGCCGGACCTGGTTCCATTATTTATTATTTTGTCGAAATATCATGTCTGTGCTTTACGCTGGACCTGGTTCTATTATTTATTATTCTGTCGGAATATCTTGTCTCTGCGTTTACGCCGGACCTGGTTCTATTATTTATTATTATGTCGAAATATCCTGTCGGTGCATTTACGCATGACCTGGTTCCACTATTTATTTTTCTGTTGAAATAACCTGTCTGTGCGGTCTATCGCATGCATGGTGATTTCTTTTGTTATTCCATTCTTTATTATACTTAGTTGGTTAAAGTTTTGACTTCTATACTCCATGAAATTAGTGGAATATTGTAAGACCCCGAATTTTATGAAATAAAAGTATTCAATTTTTCTTATAATTACTATTCAGTAAATGGTTAAATTGATAAAAGTTTAAAGTTATGAGTGAAATATGATTTTTTTTCAAAATAAGCAAGTGGTTATAAAATAATCATTGTTGTCGGGGAATATTCTTTCTGTCGGGGAATATTCGTACGACGGCGCAGCCATTTGTGGGCCCCATAACAGAATAACTGTCGGGTGAAGAAAACGACAAATTTGAGTTTTTACAAATAACGGCGTAGTTGTTACCGTTAACACTGTTGGAATACCCGGTGGTTAAAATACAGTAATACGCGTTATTGCACAGTAGCACATGGTATTGCATAGTATTTTTGAAATTATTGATTCTTACGTAAGAAGGCACTACTCAATAATTGTTACAGTAATTACTGTTCAATATTTTATTTTATTGATTCAATAATTGCTACGTTGAAATTTTATATTATTGTTGTTCAATAATTGTTGCTGCACAGTATTTTCCATTATCAGATCAATAATTCATATTATTTGAATAGTATTATTAGATAGCATTATTGGCAATGTCTAGAAAGTTCTGTCTAAGGAGAGGTTTGGTCATCTAATTGCGCGCTAGTAAGGAGAAATCCTTATTGGAAAGCCCCCTCTTTCCTGGGAACGGCCTGGTTGTCATAAATGTGATTCTGTAATATTATTTGTGAATAATTAATTATTGATTCATATGATAAGGAAATATTTATTTTATGTGGATATAAATGAGGGATATATTTTTGTGGTTAAAAATGAAGGAGTTAATGTTGAGGTTTTTATCAGTATTTTTGTCGGAATGGAGGTATTAAAAATTAGGGTTTTTGAGATATTTTGCGGGGGTTATAATTTTTAATCCGACCGTTGGATCGTGGTAATTTTTGGATATGTTATACATATATAAGTTGAGTATATGTCCACAAATTTTGAACCGTTAAAAATGAACGTATGATTTATTATGAATTTTACAAGATGACTGGTTCAGAAATTGTTGAATTTTCGGAGTTTATCATTTTGGTGGAAAATTCTAGAATTGGTGGGCCCCACTTGTGGTTGGTGAAGAAATGTGCTGAATTATATTTCAAATGTGGTGGGTGGGAATAGTAGCAGGTAAAGCCATCAGGTTGCAGGTCAAACCTACCAAAATTTTCCTATAAATAGAGGGCTAAGTTAGAATTGAAAATCACACCAAAAACATAAGCTTTCTCTCTTTCTCTCTCTCTATATTATGAAGCATATTTTGTGAGTATTTAGATACTTTGAGAGTTGCTATTCAGTGCAAGTTTCCTTCAGCTTTGCATACCGATCAGAAGTACTGCTCTTTTGAGGTAAGGGATAGTAAGGGATAGTAAGAGATTTTAAGGGTTGTTATGATTTTCAGTTTCGTAATTTTTCTGAACTTCAAAAATTCTGGAAAAATTTGAAATGATATTTTGATGAGTTTTCTTGATTGTGTCCAAAAATGGTGATTTTTGGATGTATAGATTGAGAGTTATGAATTTTATGAGAAAAGACTATTTTAAAAGTAACAGCTTATAATTCCTTGTGGTTAACTCCAAAATTGATAAAATTTTTATTGGGAGTACATGTATATGATAGAAGTATACTCTGTGAATTTCAGAATTTTTGTACAAAAGTACAATTTTTGATAAATGTCTAAATATTCGGCTGTTTTGGCCATATGAAAAATAGTAAATGACTTTTAAAAATTCTGAGAAAAATATATGTTCACTATGGGACTATATTATGCTAAATCCCAGAAAAGAAATATTTTTGGAACTGATTTGGTATTTTTCATGAAAATAGACTAGTTATGAGTAAATGAATTAAATATGTTATGTGAAGTAAGAAAATTGGAAAATAGGATTTTATGGCTTGAGAATCCTATATGAGGTATATGCAGATTTTTGATGAGGGTTTTGATTATTGGTGATAAAATCTTATGAGTTTGGTATTTTAGAATGATTAAATGCATTATTTAGTAAAGTGTAAACAATTTAAAATAAATTATTTATAAGCTTAAGAAATATTATTCTTTCAATATCATTATACCGAAATATTGGTATAAATTTTATTGTAGAATTTCTATCTTTTGTGTCGGGATTACTATTCATGAGTTACGAATATTACTCTTGAGATTAAAACTATATGTTGATCATATTATTTTTATCATCATATATAACATTTTTATAATCCTGATGTTGAAATTCTCTTTCACTGGAGTGTAAAGATGGATAGATTATTGGTATGATCATGACTAGGGTTCTCTTTGGCCTGTAGTGCAAAGTTGAATTGTGACTGGTATGATCATGACCATTGAATTTATAATTGAATATCTTAAGCTTAAGTGCAAAGGTGAATTGATCAACATGGTTATAATTATTGTTTATATAAATTCTGAAATGATTATATATTTCTTTGAGATATGAATATATTTGGCCTGTAGTGCAAATATGAATTGTTGATGAATATCTTTGGCATGTAGTGCAAAGATGGCCTGTTGATGAATATCTTTGGCCTGTAGTGCAAAGATGAACTGTTGTTGAATATCTTTGGCCCGTAGTGCAAAGATGGTTTGTTGATGAATATCTTTGGCCCGTAGTGCAAAGATGGTTTTTTGATGAATATCTTTGGCCCGTAGTGCAAAGATGGATTTGTTAGTATGATTATAAACAGGAATTGTGATTTGGTATAACCATGATCTTTGATGTTTCAGGTAAAGACATGTGATGAAAATATTCTTCGTCCTGGGTGCGAAGAAAAATTTATAGTCACAATTATGATTATGAGTTATTCATATGATTGTGGAAAGGAACTGTTGAGTGATGTTACATGGATAAAATATTGTTGGTGGATTTTTAACATGGAGAAGATAATAGACTTTATAGTCTATTTGACTCTTCTAATGGATTGCTCGTTCCGCTGCAACTATGGTTGAAATTTTTATCATTTACCATATGTTCTAAATCTCTGATTTATTGTTGATGAAGGCTATTGATAATTGAATTATCTTTAGTCATGATATTCTTTACTGAGCTAGTTGTGCTCACCCTTTTGCTTCACAATTCCTTTCAGGTAATAAGAGTGTAGCTGGGTCGAGCGGGGGTAACAAGGGAATAGAACGGTGGTCATCATTTAGTAGTTATATTTGGTGAAAAAATAGGGTGAGGCGAACCCAACGTTGGAAGGGTGTTTTGTCACTATCATACAAGATGTCTAATGACATACAACCTCGTGTCATCATAAGACAGGGTTGTGCTCATCCACTTGCTGAGTATATCTACGAGCACTACCTATATAATCTTGGTGTTTGTTTGAAGTATAATTCTCAATTAGAGACAGTGGAGATAATGATAAGTCAAGAGAAGACTCACCATTGGGAAGAATATGATAGTAATCTTCTCGTTTTTTTTTTGGGTCTATTGGGTCAACCAAGGATAATTCTGTGGCCATATGATATCTATCATAACCTAGACGCGTGGCCTCCCATGTACGAAGGTTTCCTTGAGCACTTCCCAAAGATTCTAGTTTCTAAAACAGTTTTTGACTATACCTTTATGTAAGGTGTCATTGTGAGGTGATGTCCACGGTTGGAACATGAGTCACATTTGGTATATATTTGTATCCAAACTCACAGCATATGTGTTATTGTATTTTGTACGACAATTGTTGTAATAAAGTTGTAGTTATTTTCTGTACCATGTATTTGGCGACTCAGAATAGGTTGGATGGAATGGATCTATTTTGGGGTCGTTACATTTGGTATCAGAGCTTGGGGATATGATCTCTGGCGGAGATCGGGGAATACAACTAGGAGGTGAGAGATGAGTAAATCCTTCGCTAGTGTGTCCTACCTAAGCTTATTAGACATTCATAATATCGGGATATTATGTGATATGTTAATTTGTTAAATTAACCCTTGTTTTGAAGCTGTATTCTAGAATGATATTTGAAATACAGGAGATGAGCAATGGAGAAATTATGATGACAGGAAAGATGAAATTTGAAATGAAAGGAAGGTATTCTCAACTCTTCAAAATACCAGGTACGTAAATTTCGGGGACGAAATTTCATAAGGAGGGGAGATTGTAAGACCCCGAATTTTATGAAATAAAAGTATTCAATTTTTCTTATAATTACTATTCAGTAAATGGTTAAATTGATAAAAGTTTAAAGTTATGAGTGAAATATGATTTTTTTTCAAAATAAGCAAGTGGTTATAAAATAATCATTGTTGTCGGGGAATATTCTTTCTGTCGGGGAATATTCGTACGACGGCGCAGCCATTTGTGGGCCCCATAACAGAATAACTGTCGGGTGAAGAAAACGACAAATTTGAGTTTTTACAAATAACGGCGTAGTTGTTACCGTTAACACTGTTGGAATACCCGGTGGTTAAAATACAGTAATACGCGTTATTGCACAGTAGCACACGGTATTGCATAGTATTTTTGAAATTATTGATTCTTACGTAAGAAGGCACTACTCAATAATTGTTACAGTAATTACTGTTCAATATTTTATTTTATTGATTCAATAATTGCTACGTTGAAATTTTATATTATTGTTGTTCAATAATTGTTGCTGCACAGTATTTTCCATTATCAGATCAATAATTCATATTATTTGAATAATATTATTAGATAGCATTATTGGCAATGTCTAGAAAGTTCTGTCTAAGGAGAGGTTTGGTCATCTAATTGCGCGCCAGTAAGGAGAAATCCTTATTGGAAAGCCCCCTCTTTCCTGGGAACGGCCTGGTTGTCATAAATGTGATTCTGTAATATTATTTGTGAATAATTAATTATTGATTCATATGATAAGGAAATATTTATTTTATGTGGATATAAATGAGGGATATATTTTTGTGGTTAAAAATGAAGGAGTTAATGTTGAGGTTTTTATCAGTATTTTTGTCGGAATGGAGGTATTAAAAATCAGGGTTTTTGAGATATTTTGCGGGGGTTATAATTTTTAATCCGACCGTTGGATCGTGGTAATTTTTGGATATGTTATACATATATAAGTTGAGTATATGTCCACAAATTTTGAACCGTTAAAAATGAACGTATGATTTATTATGAATTTTACGAGATGACTGGTTCAGAAATTGTTGAATTTTCGGAGTTTATCATTTTGGTGGAAAATTCTAGAATTGGTGGGCCCCACTTGTGGTTGGTGAAGAAATGTGCTGAATTATATTTCAAATGTGGTGGGTGGGAATAGTAGCAGGTAAAGCCATCAGGTTGCAGGTCAAACCTACCAAAATTTTCCTATAAATAGAGGGCTAAGTTAGAATTGAAAATCACACCAAAAACATAAGCTTTCTCTCTTTCTCTCTCTCTATATTATGAAGCATATTTTGTGAGTATTTAGATACTTTGAGAGTTGCTATTCAGTGCAAGTTTCCTTCAGCTTTGCATACCGATCAGAAGTACTGCTCTTTTGAGGTAAGGGATTGTAAGGGATAGTAAGGGATAGTAAGGGATTTTAAGGGTTGTTATGATTTTCGGTTTCGTAATTTTTCTGAACTTCAAAAATTCTGGAAAAATTTGAAATGATATTTTGATGAGTTTTCTTGATTGTGTCCAAAAATGGTGATTTTTGGATGTATAGATTGAGAGTTATGAATTTTATGAGAAAAGACTATTTTAAAAGTAACAGCTTATAATTCCTTGTGGTTAACTCCAAAATTGATGAAATTTTTATTGGGAGTACATGTATATGATAGAAGTATACTCTGTAAATTTCAGAATTTTTGACAAAAGTACAATTTTTGATAAATGTCTAAATATTCGGCTATTTTGGCCATATGAAAAATAGTAAATGACTTTTAAAAATTCTGAGAAAAATATATGTTCACTATGGGACTATATTATGCTAAATCCCAGAAAAGAAATATTTTTGGAACTGATTTGGTATTTTTCATGAAAATGGTCTAGTTATGAGTAAATGAATTAAATATGTTATGTGAAGTAAGAAAATTGGAAAATAGGATTTTATGGCTTGAGAATCCTATATGAGGTATATGCAGATTTTTGATGAGGGTTTTGGTTATTGATGATGAAATCTTAAGAGTTGGCATTTTATGATGATTAAATGCATTAATTAGTAAAGTGTAAACAATTAAAATAAATTGTTTATAAATTTAAGAAATGTTATTCTTTCAATATCATTATACCGAAATATTGGTATGAATTTTATTGTAGAATTTCTATCTTTTGTGTCGGGGTTACTATTCATGAGTTACGAATATTACTCTTGAGATTAAAACTATATGTTGATCATATTATTTTTATCATCATATATAACATTTTTATAACCCTGATGTTGAAATTCTCTTTCACTGGAGTGTAAAGATGGGTAGATTATTGGTATGATCATGACTAGGGTTCTCTTTGGCCTGTAGTGCAAAGTTGAATTGTGACTGGTATGATCATGACCATTGAATTTATAATTGAATATCTTAAGCTTAAGTGCAAAGGTGAATTGATCAACATGGTTATAATTATTGTTTATATAAATTCTGAAATGATTATATATTTCTTTGAGATATGAATATATTTGGCCTGTAGTGCAAATATGAATTGTTGATGAATATCTTTGGCATGTAGTGCAAAGATGGCCTGTTGATGAATATCTTTGGCCTGTAGTGCAAAGATGAACTGTTGTTGAATATCTTTGGCCCGTAGTGCAAAGATGGTTTATTGATGAATATCTTTGGCCCGTAGTGCAAAGATGGTTTGTTGATGAATATCTTTGGCCCGTAGTGCAAAGATGGATTTGTTAGTATGATTATAAACAGGAATTGTGATTTGGTATAACCATGATCTTTGATGTTTCAGGTAAAGACAGGTGATGAAAATATTCTTCGTCCTGGGTGCGAAGAAAAATTTATAGTCACAATTATGATTATGAGTTATTCATATGATTGTGGAAAGGAACTGTTGAGTGATGTTACATGGATAAAATATTGTTGGTGGATTTTTAACATGGAGAAGATAATAGACTTTATAGTCTATTTGACTCTTCTAATGGATTGCTCGTTCCGCTGCAACTATGGTTGAAATTTTTATCATTTACCATATGTTCTAAATCTCTGATTTATTGTTGATGAAGGCTATTGATAATTGAATTATCTTTAGTCATGATATTCTTTACTGAGCTAGTTGTGCTCACCCTTTTGCTTCACAATTCCTTTCAGGTAATAAGAGTGTAGCTGGGTCGAGCGGGGGTAACAAGGGAATAGAACGGTGGTCATCATTTAGTAGTTATATTTGGTGAAGAAAATAGGGTGAGGCGAACCCAACGTTGGAAGGGTGTTTTGTCACTATCATACAAGATGTCTAATGACATACAACCTCGTGTCATCATAAGACAGGGTTGTGCTCATCCACTTGCTGAGTATATCTACGAGCACTACCTATATAATCTTGGTGTTTGTTTGAAGTATAATTCTCAATTAGAGACAGTGGAGATAATGATAAGTCAAGAGAAGACTCACCATTGGGAAGAATATGATAGTAATCTTCTCGTTTTTTTTTGGGGTCTATTGGGTCAACCAAGGATAATTCTGTGGCCATATGATATCTATCATAACCTAGACGCGTGGCCTCCCATGTACGAAGGTTTCCTTGAGCACTTCCCAAAGATTCTAATTTCTAAAACAGTTTTTGACTATACCTTTATGTAAGGTGTCATTGTGAGGTGATGTCCACGGTTGGAACATGAGTCACATTTGGTATATATTTGTATCCAAACTCACAGCATATGTGTTGTTGTATTTTGCACGACAATTGTTGTAATAAAGTTGTAGTTATTTTCTGTACCATGTATTTGGCGACTCAGAATAGGTTGGATGGAATGGATCTATTTTGGGGTCGTTACATTTGGTATCAGAGCTTGGGGATATGATCTCTGGCGGAGATCGGGGAATACAACTAGGAGGGGAGAGATGAGTAAATCCTTCGCTAGTGTGTCCTACCTAAGCTTATTAGTCAGTCATAATATCGGGATATTATGTGATATGTTAATTTGTTAAATTAACCCTTGTTTTGAAGCTGTATTCTAGAATGATATTTGAAATACAGGAGATGAGCACTGGAGAAATTATGATTACAGGAAAGATGAAATTTGAAATGAAAGGAAGGTATTCTCAACTCTTTGAAATACCAGGTACGTAAATTTCGGGGACGAAATTTCATAAGGAGGGGAGATTGTAAGACCCCGAATTTTATGAAATAAAAGTATTCAATTTTTCTTATAATTACTATTCAGTAAATGGTTAAATTGATAAAAGTTTAAAGTTATGAGTGAAATATGATTTTTTTTCAAAATAAGCAAGTGGTTATAAAATAATCATTTTTGTCGGGGAATATTCTTTCTGTCGGAGAATATTCGTACGACGGCGCAGCTATTTGTGGGCCCCATAACGAATAACTGTCGGGTGAAGAAAACGACAAATTTGAGTTTTTACAAATAACGGCGTAGTTGTTACCGTTAACACTGTTGGAATACCCGGTGGTTAAAATACAGTAATACGCGTTATTGCACAGTAGCACACGGTATTGCATAGTATTTTTGAAATTATTGATTCTTACGTAAGAAGGCACTACTCAATAATTGTTACAGTAATTACTGTTCAATATTTTATTTTATTGATTCAATAATTGCTACGTTGAAATTTTATATTATTGTTGTTCAATAATTGTTGCTGCACAGTATTTTCCATTATCAGATCAATAATTCATATTATTTGAATAATATTATTAGATAGCATTATTGGCAATGTCTAGAAAGTTCTGTCTAAGGAGAGGTTTGGTCATCTAATTGCGCGCTAGTAAGGAGAAATCCTTATTGGAAAGCCCCCTCTTTCCTGGGAACGGCCTGGTTGTCATAAATGTGATTCTGTAATATTATTTGTGAATAATTAATTATTGATTCATATGATAAGGAAATATTTATTTTATGTGGATATAAATGAGGGATATATTTTTGTGGTTAAAAATGAAGGAGTTAATGTTGAGGTTTTTATCAGTATTTTTGTCGGAATGGAGGTATTAAAAATCAGGGTTTTTGAGATATTTTGCGGGGGTTATAATTTTTAATCCGACCGTTGGATCGTGGTAATTTTTGGATATGTTATACATATATAAGTTGAGTATATGTCCACAAATTTTGAACCGTTAAAAATGAACGTATGATTTATTATGAATTTTACGAGATGACTGGTTCAGAAATTGTTGAATTTTCGGAGTTTATCATTTTGGTGGAAAATTCTAGAATTGGTGGGCCCCACTTGTGGTTGGTGAAGAAATGTGCTGAATTATATTTCAAATGTGGTGGGTGGGAATAGTAGCAGGTAAAGCCATCAGGTTGCAGGTCAAACCTACCAAAATTTTCCTATAAATAGAGGGCTAAGTTAGAATTGAAAATCACACCAGAAACATAAGCTTTCTCTCTTTCTCTCTCTATATTATGAAGCATATTTTGTGAGTATTTAGATACTTTGAGAGTTGCTATTCAGTGCAAGTTTCCTTCAGCTTTGCATACCGATCAGAAGTACTGCTCTTTTGAGGTAAGGGATTGTAAGGGATAGTAAGGGATAGTAAGGGATTTTAAGGGTTGTTATGATTTTCAGTTTCGTAATTTTTCTGAACTTCAAAAATTCTGGAAAAATTTGAAATGATATTTTGATGAGTTTTCTTGATTGTGTCCAAAAATGGTGATTTTTGGATGTATAGATTGAGAGTTATGAATTTTATGAGAAAAGACTATTTTAAAAGTAACAGCTTATAATTCCTTGTGGTTAACTCCAAAATTGATGAAATTTTTATTGGGAGTACATGTATATGATAGAAGTATACTCTGTGAATTTCAGAATTTTTGACAAAAGTACAATTTTTGATAAATGTCTAAATATTCGGCTATTTTGGCCATATGAAAAATAGTAAATGACTTTTAAAAATTCTGAGAAAAATATATGTTCACTATGGGACTATATTATGCTAAATCCCAGAAAAGAAATATTTTTGGAACTGATTTGGTATTTTTCATGAAAATGGTCTAGTTATGAGTAAATGAATTAAATATGTTTTGTGAAGTAAGAAAATTGGAAAATAGGATTTTATGGCTTGAGAATCCTATATGAGGTATATGCAGATTTTTGATGAGGGTTTTGGTTATTGATGATGAAATCTTAAGAGTTGGCATTTTATGATGATTAAATGCATTAATTAGTAAAGTGTAAACAATTTAAAATAAATTGTTTATAAGCTTAAGAAATGTTATTCTTTCAATATCATTATACCGAAATATTGGTATGAATTTTATTGTAGAATTTCTATCTTTTGTGTCGGGGTTACTATTCATGAGTTACGAATATTACTCTTGAGATTAAAACTATATGTTGATCATATTATTTTTATCATCATATATAACATTTTTATAACCCTGATGTTGAAATTCTCTTTCACTGGAGTGTAAAGATGGGTAGATTATTGGTATGATCATGACTAGGGTTCTCTTTGGCCTGTAGTGCAAAGTTGAATTGTGACTGGTATGATCATGACCATTGAATTTATAATTGAATATCTTAAGCTTAAGTGCAAAGGTGAATTGATCAACATGGTTATAATTATTGTTTATATAAATTCTGAAATGATTATATATTTCTTTGAGATATGAATATATTTGGCCTGTAGTGCAAATATGAATTGTTGATGAATATCTTTGGCATGTAGTGCAAAGATGGCCTGTTGATGAATATCTTTGGCCTGTAGTGCAAAGATGAACTGTTGTTGAATATCTTTGGCCCGTAGTGCAAAGATGGTTTGTTGATGAATATCTTTGGCCCGTAGTGCAAAGATGGTTTGTTGATGAATATCTTTGGCCCGTAGTGCAAAGATGGATTTGTTAGTATGATTATAAACAGGAATTGTGATTTGGTATAACCATGATCTTTGATGTTTCAGGTAAAGACAGGTGATGAAAATATTCTTCGTCCTGGGTGCGAAGAAAAATTTATAGTCACAATTATGATTATGAGTTATTCATATGATTGTGGAAAGGAACTGTTGAGTGATGTTACATGGATAAAATATTGTTGGTGGATTTTTAACATGGAGAAGATAATAGACTTTATAGTCTATTTGACTCTTCTAATGGATTGCTCGTTCCGCTGCAACTATGGTTGAAATTTTTATCATTTACCATATGTTCTAAATCTCTGATTTATTGTTGATGAAGGCTATTGATAATTGAATTATCTTTAGTCATGATATTCTTTACTGAGCTAGTTGTGCTCACCCTTTTGCTTCACAATTCCTTTCAGGTAATAAGAGTGTAGCTGGGTCGAGCGGGGGTAACAAGGGAATAGAACGGTGGTCATCATTTAGTAGTTATATTTGGTGAAAAAATAGGGTGAGGCGAACCCAACGTTGGAAGGGTGTTTTGTCACTATCATACAAGATGTCTAATGACATACAACCTCGTGTCATCATAAGACAGGGTTGTGCTCATCCACTTGCTGAGTATATCTACGAGCACTACCTATATAATCTTGGTGTTTGTTTGAAGTATAATTCTCAATTAGAGACAGTGGAGATAATGATAAGTCAAGAGAAGACTCACCATTGGGAAGAATATGATAGTAATCTTCTCGTTTTTTTTGGGGTCTATTGGGTCAACCAAGGATAATTCTGTGGCCATATGATATCTATCATAACCTAGACGCGTGGCCTCCCATGTACGAAGGTTTCCTTGAGCACTTCCCAAAGATTCTAATTTCTAAAACAGTTTTTGACTATACCTTTATGTAAGGTGTCATTGTGAGGTGATGTTCACGGTTGGAACATGAGTCACATTTGGTATATATTTGTATCCAAACTCACAGCGTATGTGTTGTTGTATTTTGCACGACAATTGTTGTAATAAAGTTGTAGTTATTTTCTGTACCATGTATTTGGCGACTCAGAATAGGTTGGATGGAATGGACCTATTTTGGGGTCGTTACATTTGGTATCAGAGCTTGGGGATATGATCTCTGGCGGAGATCGGGGAATACAACTAGGAGGGGAGAGATGAGTAAATCCTTCGCTAGTGTGTCCTACCTAAGCTTATTAGACAGTCATAATATCGGGATATTATGTGATATGTTAATTTGTTAAATTAACCCTTGTTTTGAAGCTGTATTCTAGAATGATATTTGAAATACAGGAGATGAGCAATGGAGAAATTATGATGACAGGAAAGATGAAATTTGAAATGAAAGGAAGGTATTCTCAACTCTTCGAAATACCAGGTACGTAAATTTCGGGGACGAAATTTCATAAGGAGGGGAGATTGTAAGACCCCGAATTTTATGAAATAAAAGTATTCAATTTTTCTTATAATTACTATTCAGTAAATGGTTAAATTGATAAAAGTTTAAAGTTATGAGTGAAATATGATTTTTTTTCAAAATAAGCAAGTGGTTATAAAATAATCATTGTTGTCGGGGAATATTCTTTCTGTCGGGGAATATTCGTACGACGGCGCAGCTATTTGTGGGCCCCATAACAGAATAACTGTCGGGTGAAGAAAACGACAAATTTGAGTTTTTACAAATAACGGCGTAGTTGTTACCGTTAACACTGTTGGAATACCCGGTGGTTAAAATACAGTAATACGCGTTATTGCACAGTAGCACACGGTATTGCATAGTATTTTTGAAATTATTGATTCTTACGTAAGAAGGCACTACTCAATAATTGTTACAGTAATTACTGTTCAATATTTTATTTTATTGATTCAATAATTGCTACGTTGAAATTTTATATTATTGTTGTTCAATAATTGTTGCTGCACAGTATTTTCCATTATCAGATCAATAATTCATATTATTTGAATAGTATTATTAGATAGCATTATTGGCAATGTCTAGAAAGTTCTGTCTAAGGAGAGGTTTGGTCATCTAATTGCGCGCTAGTAAGGAGAAATCCTTATTGGAAAGCCCCCTCTTTCCTGGGAACGGCCTGGTTGTCATAAATGTGATTCTGTAATATTATTTGTGAATAATTAATTATTGATTCATATGATAAGGAAATATTTATTTTATGTGGATATAAATGAGGGATATATTTTTGTGGTTAAAAATGAAGGAGTTAATGTTGAGGTTTTTATCAGTATTTTTGTCGGAATGGAGGTATTAAAAATCAGGGTTTTTGAGATATTTTGCGGGGGTTATAATTTTTAATCCGACCGTTGGATCGTGGTAATTTTTGGATATGTTATACATATATAAGTTGAGTATATGTCCACAAATTTTGAACCGTTAAAAATGAACGTATGATTTATTATGAATTTTACAAGATGACTGGTTCAGAAATTGTTGAATTTTCGGAGTTTATCATTTTGGTGGAAAATTCTAGAATTGGTGGGCCCCACTTGTGGTTGGTGAAGAAATGTGCTGAATTATATTTCAAATGTGGTGGGTGGGAATAGTAGCAGGTAAAGCCATCTGGTTGCAGGTCAAACCTACCAAAATTTTCCTATAAATAGAGGGCTAAGTTAGAATTGAAAATCACACCAAAAACATAAGCTTTCTCTCTTTCTCTCTCTATATTATGAAGTATATTTTGTGAGTATTTAGATACTTTGAGAGTTGCTATTCAGTGCAAGTTTCCTTCAGTTTTGCATACCGATCAGAAGTACTGCTCTTTTGAGGTAAGGGATAGTAAGGGATAGTAAGGGATTTTAAGGGTTGTTATGATTTTCAGTTTCGTAATTTTTCTGAACTTCAAAAATTCTGGAAAAATTTGAAATGATATTTTGATGAGTTTTCTTGATTGTGTCCAAAAATGGTGATTTTTGGATGTATAGATTGAGAGTTATGAATTTTATGAGAAAAGACTATTTTAGAAGTAACAGCTTATAATTCCTTGTGGTTAACTCCAAAATTGATAAAATTTTTATTGGGAGTACATGTATATGATAGAAGTATACTCTGTGAATTTCAGAATTTTTGTACAAAAGTACAATTTTTGATAAATGTCTAAATATTCGGCTGTTTTGGCCATATGAAAAATAGTAAATGACTTTTAAAAATTCTGAGAAAAATATATGTTCACTATGGGACTATATTATGCTAAATCCCAGAAAAGAAATATTTTTGGAACTGATTTGGTATTTTTCATGAAAATAGACTAGTTATGAGTAAATGAATTAAATATGTTATGTGAAGTAAGAAAATTGGAAAATAGGATTTTATGGCTTGAGAATCCTATATGAGGTATATGCAGATTTTTGATGAGGGTTTTGGTTATTGATGATAAAATCTTATGAGTTTGGCATTTTAGATGATTAAATGCATTATTTAGTAAAGTGTAAACAATTTAAAATAAATTGTTTATAAGCTTAAGAAATATTATTCTTTCAATATCATTATACCGAAATATTGGTATGAATTTTATTGTAGAATTTCTATCTTTTGTGTCGGGGTTACTATTCATGAGTTACGAATATTACTCTTGAGATTAAAACTATATGTTGATCATATTATTTTTATCATCATATATAACATTTTTATAACCCTGATGTTGAAATTCTCTTTCACTGGAGTGTAAAGATGGGTAGATTATTGGTATGATCATGACTAGGGTTCTCTTTGGCCTGTAGTGCAAAGTTGAATTGTGACTGGTATGATCATGACCATTGAATTTATAATTGAATATCTTAAGCTTAAGTGCAAAGGTGAATTGATCAACATGGTTATAATTATTGTTTATATAAATTCTGAAATGATTATATATTTCTTTGAGATATGAATATATTTGGCCTGTAGTGCAAATATGAATTGTTGATGAATATCTTTGGCATGTAGTGCAAAGATGGCCTGTTGATGAATATCTTTGGCCTGTAGTGCAAAGATGAACTGTTGTTGAATATCTTTGGCCCGTAGTGCAAAGATGGTTTGTTGATGAATATCTTTGGCCCGTAGTGCAAAGATGGTTTGTTGATGAATATCTTTGGCCCGTAGTGCAAAGATGGATTTGTTAGTATGATTATAAACAGGAATTGTGATTTGGTATAACCATGATCTTTGATGTTTCAGGTAAAGACAGGTGATGAAAATATTCTTCGTCCTGGGTGCGAAGAAAAATTTATAGTCACAATTATGATTATGAGTTATTCATATGATTGTGGAAAGGAACTGTTGAGTGATGTTACATGGATAAAATATTGTTGGTGGATTTTTAACATGGAGAAGATAATAGACTTTATAGTCTATTTGACTCTTCTAATGGATTGCTCGTTCCGCTGCAACTATGGTTGAAATTTTTATCATTTACCATATGTTCTAAATCTCTGATTTATTGTTGATGAAGGCTATTGATAATTGAATTATCTTTAGTCATGATATTCTTTACTGAGCTAGTTGTGCTCACCCTTTTGCTTCACAATTCCTTTCAGGTAATAAGAGTGTAGCTGGGTCGAGCGGGGGTAACAAGGGAATAGAACGGTGGTCATCATTTAGTAGTTATATTTGGTGAAGAAAATAGGGTGAGGCGAACCCAACGTTGGAAGGGTGTTTTGTCACTATCATACAAGATGTCTAATGACATACAACCTCGTGTCATCATAAGACAGGGTTGTGCTCATCCACTTGCTGAGTATATCTACGAGCACTACCTATATAATCTTGGTGTTTGTTTGAAGTATAATTCTCAATTAGAGACAGTGGAGATAATGATAAGTCAAGAGAAGACTCACCATTGGGAAGAATATGATAGTAATCTTCTCGTTTTTTTTTGGGTCTATTGGGTCAACCAAGGATAATTCTGTGGCCATATGATATCTATCATAACCTAGACGCGTGGCCTCCCATGTACGAAGGTTTCCTTGAGCACTTCCCAAAGATTCTAATTTCTAAAACAGTTTTTGACTATACCTTTATGTAAGGTGTCATTGTGAGGTGATGTCCACGGTTGGAACATGAGTCACATTTGGTATATATTTGTATCCAAACTCACAGCATATGTGTTGTTGTATTTTGCACGACAATTGTTGTAATAAAGTTGTAGTTATTTTCTGTACCATGTATTTGGCGACTCAGAATAGGTTGGATGGAATGGATCTATTTTGGGGTCGTTACATTTGGTATCAGAGCTTGGGGATATGATCTCTGGCGGAGATCGGGGAATACAACTAGGAGGGGAGAGATGAGTAAATCATTCGCTAGTGTGTCCTACCTAAGCTTATTAGACAGTCATAATATCGGGATTTTATGTGATATGTTAATTTGTTAAATTAACCCTTGTTTTGAAGCTGTATTCTAGAATGATATTTGAAATACAGGAGATGAGCAATGGAGAAATTATGATGACAGGAAAGATGAAATTTGAAATGAAAGGAAGATATTCTCAACTCTTCGAAATACCAGGTACGTAAATTTCGGGGACGAAATTTCATAAGGAGGGGAGATTGTAAGACCCCGAATTTTATGAAATAAAAGTATTCAATTTTTCTTATAATTACTATTCAGTAAATGGTTAAATTGATAAAAGTTTAAAGTTATGAGTGAAATATGATTTTTTTTCAAAATAAGCAAGTGGTTATAAAATAATCATTGTTGTCGGGGAATATTCTTTCTGTCGGGGAATATTCGTACGACGGCGCAGCCATTTGTGGGCCCCATAACAGAATAACTGTCGGGTGAAGAAAACGACAAATTTGAGTTTTTACAAATAACGGCGTAGTTGTTACCGTTAACACTGTTGGAATACCCGGTGGTTAAAATACAGTAATACGCGTTATTGCACAGTAGCACATGGTATTGTATAGTATTTTTGAAATTATTGATTCTTACGTAAGAAGGCACTACTCAATAATTGTTACAGTAATTACTGTTCAATATTTTATTTTATTGATTCAATAATTGCTACGTTGAAATTTTATATTATTGTTGTTCAATAATTGTTGCTGCACAGTATTTTCCATTATCAGATCAATAATTCATATTATTTGAATAGTATTATTAGATAGCATTATTGGCAATGTCTAGAAAGTTCTGTCTAAGGAGAGGTTTGGTCATCTAATTGCGCGCTAGTAAGGAGAAATCCTTATTGGAAAGCCCCCTCTTTCCTGGGAACGGCCTGGTTGTCATAAATGTGATTCTGTAATATTATTTGTGAATAATTAATTATTGATTCATATGATAAGGAAATATTTATTTTATGTGGATATAAATGAGGGATATATTTTTGTGGTTAAAAATGAAGGAGTTAATGTTGAGGTTTTTATCAGTATTTTTGTCGGAATGGAGGTATTAAAAATTAGGGTTTTTGAGATATTTTGCGGGGGTTATAATTTGTAATCCGACCGTTGGATCGTGGTAATTTTTGGATATGTTATACATATATAAGTTGAGTATATGTCCACAAATTTTGAACCGTTAAAAATGAACGTATGATTTATTATGAATTTTACAAGATGACTGGTTCAGAAATTGTTGAATTTTCGGAGTTTATCATTTTGGTGGAAAATTCTAGAATTGGTGGGCCCCACTTGTGGTTGGTGAAGAAATGTGCTGAATTATATTTCAAATGTGGTGGGTGGGAATAGTAGCAGGTAAAGCCATCAGGTTGCAGGTCAAACCTACCAAAATTTTCCTATAAATAGAGGTCTAAGTTAGAATTGAAAATCACACCAAAAACATAAGCTTTCTCTCTTTCTCTCTCTATATTATGAAGCATATTTTGTGAGTATTTAGATACTTTGAGAGTTGCTATTCAGTGCAAGTTTCCTTCAGCTTTGCATACCGATCAGAAGTACTGCTCTTTTGAGGTAAGGGATTGTAAGGGATAGTAAGGGATAGTAAGAGATTTTAAGGGTTGTTATGATTTTCAGTTTCGTAATTTTTCTGAACTTCAAAAATTCTAGAAAAATTTGAAATGATATTTTGATGAGTTTTCTTGATTGTGTCCAAAAATGGTGATTTTTGGATGTATAGATTGAGAGTTATGAATTTTATGAGAAAAGACTATTTTAGAAGTAACAGCTTATAATTCCTTGTGGTTAACTCCAAAATTGATAAAATTTTTATTGGGAGTACATGTATATGATAGAAGTATACTCTGTGAATTTCAGAATTTTTGTATAAAAGTACAATTTTTGATAAATGTCTAAATATTCGGCTGTTTTGGCCATATGAAAAATAGTAAATGACTTTTAAAAATTCTGAGAAAAATATATGTTCACTATGGGACTATATTATGCTAAATCCCAGAAAAGAAATATTTTTAGAACTGATTTGGTATTTTTCATGAAAATAGACTAGTTATGAGTAAATGAATTAAATATGTTATGCGAAGTAAGAAAATTGAAAAATAGGATTTTATGGCTTGAGAATCCTATATGAGGTATATGCAGATTTTTGATGAGGGTTTTGATTATTGGTGATAAAATCTTATGAGTTTGGTATTTTAGAATGATTAAATGCATTATTTAGTAAAGTGTAAACAATTTAAAATAAATTGTTTATAAGCTTAAGAAATATTATTCTTTCAATATCATTATACCGAAATATTGGTATGAATTTTATTGTAGAATTTCTATCTTTTGTGTCGGGGTTACTATTCATGAGTTACGAATATTACTCTTGAGATTAAAACTATATGTTGATCATATTATTTTTATCATCATATATAACATTTTTATAATCCTGATGTTGAAATTCTCTTTCACTGGAGTGTAAAGATGGATAGATTATTGGTATGATCATGACTAGGGTTCTCTTTGGCCTGTAGTGCAAAGTTGAATTGTGACTGGTATGATCATGACCATTGAATTTATAATTGAATATCTTAAGCTTAAGTGCAAAGGTGAATTGATCAACATGGTTATAATTATTGTTTATATAAATTCTGAAATGATTATATATTTCTTTGAGATATGAATATATTTGGCCTGTAGTGCAAATATGAATTGTTGATGAATATCTTTGGCATGTAGTGCAAAGATGGCCTGTTGATGAATATCTTTGGCCTGTAGTGCAAAGATGAACTGTTGTTGAATATCTTTGGCCCGTAGTGCAAAGATGGTTTGTTGATGAATATCTTTGGCCCGTAGTGCAAAGATGGTTTGTTGATGAATATCTTTGGCCCGTAGTGCAAAGATGGATTTGTTAGTATGATTATAAACAGGAATTGTGATTTGGTATAACCATGATCTTTGATGTTTCAGGTAAAGACATGTGATGAAAATATTCTTCGTCCTGGGTGCGAAGAAAAATTTATAGTCACAATTATGATTATGAGTTATTCATATGATTGTGGAAAGGAACTGTTGAGTGATGTTACATGGATAAAATATTGTTGGTGGATTTTTAACATGGAGAAGATAATAGACTTTATAGTCTATTTGACTCTTCTAATGGATTGCTCGTTCCGCTGCAACTATGGTTGAAATTTTTATCATTTACCATATGTTCTAAATCTCTGATTTATTGTTGATGAAGGCTATTGATAATTGAATTATCTTTAGTCATGATATTCTTTACTGAGCTAGTTGTGCTCACCCTTTTGCTTCACAATTCCTTTCAGGTAATAAGAGTGTAGCTGGGTCGAGCGGGGGTAACAAGGGAATAGAACGGTGGTCATCATTTAGTAGTTATATTTGGTGAAAAAAATAGGGTGAGGCGAACCCAACGTTGGAAGGGTGTTTTGTCACTATCATACAAGATGTCTAATGACATACAACCTCGTGTCATCATAAGACAGAGTTGTGCTCATCCACTTGCTGAGTATATCTACGAGCACTACCTATATAATCTTGGTGTTTGTTTGAAGTATAATTCTCAATTAGAGACAGTGGAGATAATGATAAGTCAAGAGAAGACTCACCATTGGGAAGAATATGATAGTAATCTTCTCGTTTTTTTTGGGGTCTATTGGGTCAACCAAGGATAATTCTGTGGCCATATGATATCTATCATAACCTAGACGCGTGGTCTCCCATGTACGAAGGTTTCCTTGAGCACTTCCCAAAGATTCTAGTTTCTAAAACAGTTTTTGACTATACCTTTATGTAAGGTGTCATTGTGAGGTGATGTCCACGGTTGGAACATGAGTCACATTTGGTATATATTTGTATCCAAACTCACATCATATGTGTTGTTGTATTTTGCACGACAATTGTTGTAATAAAGTTATAGTTATTTTATGTACCATGTATTTGGCGACTCAGAATAGGTTGGATGGAATGGATCTATTTTGGGGTCATTACAAATATCTTTGATATTTGCGCTTCATCCAGTATCTTTTCATGAAAATATTCTTCTGAGTATTCTTGAATTTTACTCTACAAAGCAGTATCATGTTGATAATTTGGACGTTATCAGTTCCTTGATAAATTAATTTTTAAACTTGTTTTATTGAATTCTTATGTCATTGTCATCATCCTCATGCTTATATTATGTTGAAAGTCATCTTTGGCTTGTAGTGCATAGATGGACTTGGTATGATTATGACCAGGGATTATTCGGTACAATTATAACCGTAATATTACAAATGATGTGAAAAAAGTCCTCATTGGCCCGTAGTACATTGATGGACAGTTTTTGGTATGATTATGGCTATGGATTCTTTTTGGCCGTAGTGCAAAGATGAATTGTTTTATGGCATGATCAGGACCGTTGATGAAAACATGATTATCTTTAGCCGTAGTGCATGGATAATTCGTGGTCGTGATACTAAAGAATATCATTGGCCATAGTGCAGGGGTGATTCGATGATGTGGATTATTTATTAAGCTGAGTCCCAGCGATAAAAGTCATGAAAAACCTTTTAAATGATAAAAGATAGTAGATTTTATTCTCTACTTGACTCTTTTAATGGATTGCTTGATCTGCTGCAGTTAAACTTGATGTCTATTGTATTTTATCAGTTTAACATTGTTGAAGACTAATGATAATTTATTCTGCATTATCTTAGTCATAATATTTCTTACTGGGCTAGTTGAGCTCACCCTTTCTTTCACGGTTCTCTTCAGGAAATGAGAATATAGATGAGACGAGTCGGGAAATGGAGTGATGGACTAGATGATAGCATTAGTAGTCCTCACTATTCTATGTAATAGTGTGATAATAATTATAATGAGGGGTGATTCGATGATGTGGATTATTTATTAAGCTGAGTCCCAGCGATAAAAGTTATGAAAAACTTTTTAAATCATAAAAGATAGTAGATTTTATTCTCTACTCGACTCTTTTAATGGATTGCTTGATCCGCTGCAGTTAAACTTGATGACTATTGTATTTTATCAGCTTAACATTGTTGAAGACTAATGATAATTTATTCTGCATTATCTTAGTCATAATATTTCTTACTGGGCTAGTTGAGCTCACCATTTCTTTTACGGTTCTCTTCAAGAAATGAGAATATAGCTGGGACGAGTCGGGAAACGGAGTGATGGACCAGATGATAGCATTAGTAGTCCTCACTATTCTATGTAATAGTGTGATAATAATTATAATGAGGACTCCTTTTGAGTATGGATACTCTCTAGAAGACAATATTTATATTCAAACTCACAGTTTATGTTTTGTCGTATTGTACACGACAGTTGTATTAGTAAGTTGTATTTGAATTCTGTACCATGTATCTGGCGACCCAAGATGGATGATGTATACATAATTTTGGGGGCGTCACAATATCATATCTTCCAAAGATTTATGTTGTCTTTGGCCTGAATGCCTGATGGTCTTCATTTGGATTTGCTTCCTTAGAATTGAGTTATTCATCCCTATGAAATAAAACAATGCACCAAAGAGTGCAAGACAAATATATTAGAAGATATGAGACTACCAAATATAAATAGCAAGACCCCCAGGATTTGATACTACTGGGAAAGTCTTTGTCAAATAAAAGAATTTGAACAACACTTACCTACTCACTTGCACTTTATTTGAGGGCTAAAATAGAAGTTGTAGATCCTTGTTAGATAAAAACTAATGGGTCTTCTTTCTCCATAAGAGTTATTGTACTAAAACTATTTGTTTCTATAGGTTATCTATCTACATATAACTCCCTGAGTTCCATTTTATTGCCCTATCCTTGGAGGCCCAATACATGAATTTCTTCTTTTGTCTGTAGCTAATAAAACTGTCAAACTGAGCAATCATAATTAAAACCATGCTACCATTGTTACATTGGCAAGCACAATCCTCATGGATTTCACAACCCACATTCTTAAGTGTTAAAAGCATTAGATATGAAATTTTAATTAATTCCAGAACAATTTTGGCACACCCAAGACAACAACATCCACCATTACAACATACTAACATCTTCAATCTCAGTGTACAATGTACAGAAGAGAAGAGCAAGTAACTATATTGAATTTGCAGCTTTCTTTAAAAAAAAGCCAACTTTACCACATATTCAACACAACTTAAAATATTGCTTCTACTATTATGCTTTCTTTTATGTCTTTTGGTTAACCCTTATCCTCCTTGGATGTATTTCTCTTCTCTAACTTCTTATTTAGGAAAAAGTTGTTAGTCTTTGCAAAATTGTTCGTAATAATGCTAAACATCTTCAATCTCCCAGAGATTAATGTCTAGACAATATACCACATTTTCTAATAAAAGGAGAATCATTTGAGAAAAATCTAATGACCCTGAGGTTTCAACATGAGCAAATACATACTCCAATGCGTAAGAAATCAATCTGCTCTAAAAACCTATTAACGGCAAGCAAAGTCATGCAACAAAGGTAACGTAATGAAAAGTAATACTATCTTGAATGAACTGATCATGAATGCATATAATCATGATTGCAATTATGAAAGGACAAAGAAAGGGAACCAATTTTAAAGTAGGGAATTCTAAAGAAAAATAAAAATGTATTACTCTAATGACCATAAGTGGATTAAAGAGGAAAAATATTTTAAAAAATGAACTAACCTTGTTATTGATGAATTTGTTGATTGAAATGCTAAGGTATTGCCAAATTTGTAATGTAAAAGTATTTGTTTCAAGGTTGACCGAATTAGAGGCATATCCATTAAGAGTTATTTAGATGTAAACAAACACTGCCTAAGACCACTAAAAACTCCTCTAAAAATTATGAGGGAATAAGGCACACTAAAAATGACAATTGCTGAAAGTAAAGCCAGAGTTTGATTTCCATTTATCGTTGCGTTCATGAGAGCCTCTACATAACTTAAACCTTACTCAAAACACAAACCTAAAATAAATTGATTAACAAAATACAAAATAAACCACAAATTCACAATTAAGGAGGAAATAATCAAGAAAAGTGAGACATAGTTTTGTTTCAATTATCATTATGGTTATGCTTAAACCATAAACATACATGAACATAATTGAGTTAGGGCACTTGCAACCCACATGGATTGTATTACCCTGACCCTGTTGTTCCCTGAGGTAGAGTTGTTCCTGTCCCCAACCCTTACAAATCATAAGCAGCCTACTCCTAGAACGTAAATTGGTCTAGTAATCATGGACAATATCTATCTGGCAATAGAGCTAGAATAAACTCTTTTCCATTCTAAACTTTGAAAATAAAAAATATATAATTTAATGCTTTTAAGATAATGCTTTCTGATATCGTTTTTGAATTGCTTTAAAATTATCATTTTTAATATTGTTTACGCTTTTATGACTATGCCACTGCTATCTCACACTGTTATCCCACGCTATCTGTTCAAGGATTTGTTTAACTCTATACTTGAAGTTGGTTAAATACTCCCTCCATTTCAAAAAAAAGTCACATCGCAAAATTTTTAGGTATTAAATATGTGCTTTTGTTTCATGTTTTCTCCTACAAATAATAAGATGTTAGTTTAGTAGCGATGACATGATAATGAAATTTTAATGATAAACTATCTTCTTCTTTTTTGTGCAAATGAGGCTCTTTTTATGGAACCCAATGAGTACTATTTATGCTACTACGACTACAACACTGCTATCTCACACCGTCTTTCAAGGCATTGTTTCACTCTATACTTCAACTCTTGGGTACAATATCTTGCTCAGCTCTCTTCTCCATAAAATTATTTGTCATTCTTTTACAAATTCACTATGGATTTTCATCTCAATTATGTTGTTTTCCAAAGAAACATTACCATTGTAATTTGTATGGATCCTCTACCTAAAGGTTACACAATCAATAAGGTGTACAATGGAAAGGCTAAGGATGATATATCTTCATTTTTATACTTTTTTACTTTTTTCTTTCTTTCCCTTAATTTTTGTTTATAAAATTAGATGTAACACAACAAATTGGAATTTGAATGTAGCACTAATTCACTGATCAATGCAAAACATATATAAGCAAAGACGGACTAGAACACAACCAAACAATCCTAAAATCCATAAATATGTGACGAACAATACTCTGAATCATAATAAATTGACAAAATAAACAGCAAGATCTTTGTACTAATAAAGAAACCTAAGATCTAAGCTTTGTTGATCAGACAATTAATTGTCTGATCTACTGAAGAAAATTACTAAAAATTGAAAAGATTAAAGTTTATTAGAACAAACATTACAATACATACGTATATATAAAGAGAGAGAATTGCCTTTCGCCAGTGAAATTTAGCAGTGGCTCCGTAAAACTTTGAATCAGAGGTCGATCTCGTCTTCAATCCTGCGGGATAGAGCAACAAAATCAATGCAAAACATATATAAGCAAAGACTGACTACAACAAAACCAAACAATCCAAAAATACGTGACGAACAATAACATATAAATCTGAATCATAATAAATTGACAAAATAAACAGTAAGATCTTTGTACCAATAAAGAAATGTAAACACTTATCATGAAGAGAAGGGGATTTTGTATTTACAGTTTTGTTCCGTTAGATGTCTGGTGATAACAGTCATTTCCCCATATCCCAATATAAACCCTTCTCTCGTCGCACTCACAGAATTTAAAACAAATAGAATCCCTAATATTTTCTTCCACCAAACAAAGAACCGATCAAATGAAGTACCAAAAATTGACAATCAAAAATGGACAAAAAAATCAAAACCCACCAACATATCTAGAAATCAAAAGCAGGCCAAAAAATTTATAATTTGTTCATTGAACAATGAAATCAAAAAGAAAAAAGTATGCGTGAAGATAGATCGGAATGAAGATGAACAGAGTTTTGAAGACCCCCACCTTGTATTATTGAGAGAAAGCTTAATGAGAGATAAAAATTAATTGGGTGAAGATGAAGACTCACGTAACGTATCATGATAGAGAAAGGTTTAAAGAGAGAATGGAACTGAGAATAGAGGCTTCCCCCTTACATCTTCTTCTGACTTCAACCTCTTTGTTGAACCTTTTGGCTTTCTTGAATTGCCCTATGTTGGTGGCGCCGCCCCTCGGACAAACGTTGTTGGTTGGGTTTTCACTGCAAATGAGTCCCCTCCTGAACAGAAATTCTGAGGTTCAATTGGGTTTTGGTTCGGTGATGGAAGAGCACGAATTTGGGGATCTTCAAGGAATGCTTTTTATGTGTAAAAGCTTGAAAGAAGAGAAGAGAAGAGGAGAAGAGGAAAAAGAGGGGAAATCCATCGACGAAAAGAATCGGAAGAGGAAGAGAATATGAAAACCCCACCGTCAATTAGGAATTTGTATCAATTAGAAAGAGTTAATTAATTGATGGAACAGGAATCGTCGATCAATTGCAGAACCAATTTCGTTTACAAGAAACCAATTTGTTGACTCGATTCTAAATTCTAGTGAAATTCGAGAGAAATCAACCGAGTTAACTTCTAATTAATTAAGAGTTAACTCAATTTTTCAATTGAGAATCGTCGTACCTGCCTTTATATATAACGATTGATAAGCTTACAATATTGATAACCAGATAATTTGTAGGAAAGAGGGGGCTTTTCCGATAAAGATTTATCCTTATTGGCGTGCAATTATATAACCTAACATATTTCCTCGACAAAACTTTTAGACATTGACAGTAATGCTAACTAATAATATTATTCAAATAATATAAAATATTATACAGATGTTACTGTAACAATTATTGAATCAATGATATAAGATACTATGCAACAACTACTGTGGTAATTATTGAATACTCAGTGACTTCTTACGTAAGAATCAATAATCAGAGATACTGTGCAATACCGTGTGCTACTGTGCAACAACGCGTATTACTGTACTTTTATCACCGGGTATTTTAACTGTTAACAATAAAATTTTGCAGTTATTTTTTTATAAAAATGTTATTTTTGTCTCTTTCTATATCCAACAGTTATTCCGTTATGTGGTCCACCAATGATTGCGTCGTCGTACGAATATTTTCCGACAAAAAGAATATTCGCCGACCAAACGAATATTTTATGACGACTTACTTACTTTACAAAATTTGCACATATCACCCATAACTATAACACTATATCACATCAACATATTATTATTCAAAATAATATTTTAGAGAAAATTAAATCTTTATTCATAAAAAGTTGGGGTTTTACAGTGGTGGTAATTTAGAAATTTCTCTTGGCCTCTACTCCCTCCTATGACCAGCAAAAACAAATCTCTTGGCTGCTAGAGGAAGTAACGGCCAGCAAAAAAAAAATTCTCTAACCGCTAGAGGGAGTAGCGGTTGGACCCTCACCTTAACCATTCACTATGTTGTAAAATAGTGTGATAATAACTATAATGAGGACTTAATTTAAGTTTGGATATTATCGTATTATGTACGGTGTAATATTTGTATTAAAAGTCACAGTATGTGTGGTCGTATTTTGAACGACAGTTTAATAGTTGTAAATATGAAAGTTTGTATTTAAATTTTGTAGTATATATTTGGCAACTCAAAATAAATTGTGTGAACCTATTTTTGGGGACGTCACATATATATTCCGTACAATTCATATATTTAGTAGTATATGCTTTTTTTATGAAAAATGAAATACCATTAAAAAGCATACTACTTAATTTTTTATAGTTTTTGAATAACTAATGAACCAATATAGACTTGGGAATTGTTGTGAAATTCAATTAAATTTTATATTTTTATATAAGTAAATAAGTATGGTATTAATTAATTTAATATGTTTGTTGAATCAATTTACATAAATTTACGTTGTATTAATAATGGATTTATACGAGAAAGATAATACAATTCCACTGCAGAATGTTGCCCGTTGGATATATTTTTAGTGCAGTATAAGTCCGTACTAGTTATTGACTAATCTCAAGGCCTAATAATTAATATCTCGAAATTCTCAACTAAATTTGGATTTATCTACTAAACGACACAACTTTGGGTATTAATTGGAAAGAGATGCACCGATTTGCAGATGAGTTTTCTGAGGAAATTCCTTATTATCATTTTATATTACTCACTCCGTACTCAGAATTCTGATAATTAAAAGTATAAATATTTTTGTTTTTAAAAAAATAAGATAAAATACATAAAGTGAAGGATAGTTAAATCATTTAGTGAGGTCTAACAGTATAAAAAAAATACTAATTATTTTATATAATTTTATTGGGCTACTAAGGATAAACTTGAATTTTTTTAATTTTTTTTTTATATTTTTATATTTTTTGATGTGTGTGTAAATTATATTTTTTTTTTATTTTTAGGGAGGGACGGAGTAGTATTTTTAAGAGTTGGTACTCTGAATACTTCACCTACAAAATTACAAAATCGAGCGTATTATGCTGCATGTCATGCATGGTATTAATTTATTGAAGAATAATGAATGGTTACCATATATGAGGCTATACTTTTCAAATTAGTAATCCATATTTGATAGCCAAAATTCTCATTTTAACATTGAAAATAACATTCTCCTAAAATATTGATTCTTTTTAGAAGTAACTACAAATGAAATAATTTATTGCAGTTATACTTAAATTAACCTAAATGAAATAATTTAATATATTAATTGACTTTTAATAAGAAATTAAGAGATTCACTATTTGTACTATAAACTGAAACAAGCTTGATAACCTGTGTTAAAAACAGATAAGTTTTAAAAATTACATATCGGATAATAATAATAAAAAAATTAATTTTAAATAAAGTCATTACAATATGCCCTTGCAATTTACGCAATGGATATATGTTACATTAAATATTTAAAAAAATAAGTACGATCATACTTATTTATGAATAGTGATCCATCTTCTCATACTCACCCATGAGAATTATAATCTAAATTAAAATTGAAATAATTTCTTTGTGATATATATATATATATGGGTCACACGGCAGTAATATCTGTGTGTCATGTGTGAAAGAAATCTTGGCGGGATTGTGTGGCCGAAGGAGGAGATCTCTCCGCAGGGATAGCAACAAAAAATAGAAGACTTTTCTTTGTGTGCAGTGCCCAACGGAAGGAAGATGGAGAGGATTATCGTTTTGTTGCTCGTGAGCATTTGTCGCTATTCCATTCGAATGAAAGTTTGAAAATTAGAATATTTTAGATGGTGAAGTTAATTAAGTTTCTTAATAGAATTAAAGATAAATTTGTACTCTCTTAACCTATTGTATAAGATTATTGTAAGCCTATTATTATTAGTGATATAGAAGAGATTCGGAGTTCAAACGGTTGTTTTTCACATTAATATTATGTGGATGATTATTTGTTATTTTTGTTCTCCTGATTGGGTTTATTAATTTTCTATTTAATTGTATAATTGGGTTTATTAATTAATTCTAGTTTTGTCCTCATTTTTTTTATTCTGTAGAGGTAGAACTGGAGTCTAGATCTTGTACACTCAGGATACAGCCAATTTAGCCCACAATATCATCAAACTCAAAACCACCTTCCCTCCCCCTCAAATGTCTACAAACCTACAAACTTTAGTTGCATAATGTGACAATTTGGGTCAATTCCGAGTTTAAATCAAATTATAACATAGCATCTCATAAGACAGTAAGATCCAATTTATAATCTCAATAATATATTTTTATATTATCTTAGTCTCAAAATGTTACAACAGATCGAATCTGTTATTGATATTAACTTGTTGCTTATAAGTATATACAAAATTATTGTACGGATGTTTCGATGTGAGACTGAGATGTTATACGTAACATTCGAATACCATCAGTTATAATTTGTCACGCCAATAAAATGGTCATGGGGCCACGGAGACGCAGGCGCAAACCCGTATGAAAAGTCTGACCCATCGAACTGCGCACTGAATACTCCACATAATCAAAAACACTTAACATCCTTCAAAACAACAAGAGCCAAAAAGTAAAATATTTCTAATTAAAAAAAGTAATGAGAAGAAGCCAAAATAAACTCTAAAATAGCTGAGTCTAATTAACTGAAAACAAGAAGACAAAAACAATTTTAAAAAAATAAAATAAAAGCTTACAATTATAAAATAATTACTTTTTATAAAAGCTTACATTATGTTGGCTAATTAACTTTTTTTATAAATTATATAGGATATAGTAATAGTTATATTATTCCCTCCCTCCCTCCTTCCCTCCTTCCCTCCCTCCCTCCCTCCCTCCCTTCCTTGTTTTTGTTTGTTTGTTTTACATGCATACTGTTTGTTTTACATTCATTATTTACCTTTCGGGTCGTCAGTTTTCCTTATCCTCGTTTATTAATAGTAGATTTAAGGTTTCTTCAACAATCAGTGTTTACTGTTTACGTTACCTTTATAAGTTAAATAAATAAATTGTGTTTAAATGCATTATACAAATAAAAGTGGATAAATGCACTATACAAATAGATATTAAGGAAATAATAAATATGTCAATATATATATATATATATATATATATATATATATATATAATGAAATTAAATTGTGATCGACGTGAAAGACTGTCTCACAAAATAAAATAAATTAGTTAGGGTGAGACCATTCTTAAATTTTATTTATCTCGTCGCAATTATAATTGGACCGAAAATTTTCACAATATAAAACCTGACTCATAATATTATATTCTTATTAATATTTCCACTATAATTACCATGTGATTATCAACAAACTGTAGATCACTATAGACAGTATCGATAAATATGTCTAAGCCTTATTAAACCCAAAACAAAAGAAAGATCAAGTTTCAGTCCGTGACTATTGATTTATTACAAGAAAATTATTAGAGATGCATTTATTTTTGTGTCTCATACTATCCGTTATGCTCCTATTTGAGAAAATAAAACAGGAAGCCAGAAAGGTTGTAATTAAGAAGGTTTATTGATATTTTAAGAAATTAAAATGTTAAGATGTTCGTCTCATAATTGTAATTTTTTTTTGTTCCCCAAAGTGAGTTTATTTTTAAAAATGGCAAAAAGACTTATTTAGCCATGTACTCTTACTCTAGTTTCAACTTAATCTTTGTACAATTTTATTTTATTTTTGTATAATTGTTCGTGTATAGTTTTGTTGGTGTCCAATGTGATCCCTAGTGTGGGAAAGGTAATGACGTGGAATTAAAAAAAAAGAAAAAGAAATCCACAGTATCTCTACTTCAAAAACAGTTGTTGGAATATTCGACTATATATATATATATATATATATATATATATATATAGCATATATATTCTCAATTTTTTTATTTTTATTTGGATATAAAACTTTACTATCTCGCAATATTTCAACAAAAACTCAAAATAATTTATTTTTATTTTCCTTCTTTCTCCTTTTTTTTTCCCTCCTTTTTAAAACTTACAAACACGGTGTTGTGTTAGTAATACGACAACGTGCATTAGTGTGATCAAAAGTCGCAGTTGGCGTTCTAATGTAACTTTCAGCCACTGGTTTGTTTGTTATTGGACGAAAAAAATAATTTGGCCTTTTGTAAAGGCAAAAAATTAGACTATAAATTAGTTAAAATATTTTATGAAACATAATTGTAAACAAATTAACACAGTCCTAATATTTTAATTAATATGCTATTTTTGAATTATATCAGTGGGTTATACACCGGCCTAAATAAGCTTACTAAATAAGTCTCACGTGTATCTTCAGATCAATACATAATTATGACGCTTCCAAAATAGGTATACATCACCTATTTTGAGTCGTCAAATACATGATTCAAAATATAAATACAATTATTAATATACGATAAGAGAGCTGTGAGTTTTAGTACAAATACTGTCTTCTAGATAATATCCACTCTCAGAATAAGTCATCGTTACATTTATTGTCACATTATTTAACAGAATAGTGATAACTACTAATACTATCATCTGGTCTATCACTTCGTTCCCCGACTCGTCCCAGCTATATTCTTATTTTCAGAAGAGAACAATGAAAGAAAGGGTGAGCTCAACTAGCCCAGTAAGAAATATTATGACTAAGATAATGCAGAATAAATTATCATTAGCCTTAAACAGTGTTAAACTGATACAATATAACAAACATCAAGTTTAACTGCAGCGGAACAAGCAACCCATTAGAAGAGTCAAGTAGAGAATAAAATCTACTATCTTCTATGATTTAAAAGGTTTTTCATGACTTTTATCGCTGGGACTCAGCTTAAAAAATAATCAACATCATCGAATCACCCCTGCACTACGGTCAAAGATATTCTTTAGTATCACGACCACAATTATCCATGCACTACGGGTCAAGAATATTTGTGTATTCATTAATGGTCATGATCATGCCAACCACTATCCATCAATGCACTACGGGCCAATGAGGACTTTTACCACATCATTTGTAACATTACGGTAATGATTATACCGAATAATCCCTGGTCATAATCATACCAAGTCCATCTATACACTACAGGCCACAGATGACTTTCAACAGAATATAAACATGAGGATGACGACAATGATATAAGAATTCAATAAAACAAGTTCAAGAATTAATTTATCCAGGAACCAATAACGCCCAAATTGTCAACATGATACTGCTTTGTGGAGTAAAATTCAAGAATGTTCGGAAGAATATTTTCATGAAAAGATACTGGATGAAGCGCAAATATCAAGGATATTCCACTAATTTCATGGAGTATAAAAGTCAAAATTTTAATCAACTGAATATAATAAAGAATGAAATAATAAAAGAAATCACCATGCATGCGATAGACCGCACAGACAGGTTATTCTAACAGGAAAATAAATAATGGAACCAGGTCATGCGTAAACGTACCGACAGAATAATAAATAATGGAACCAGGTCCGGCGTAAACGCACAGACAGGATATTCCGACAGAATAATGAATAATGGAACCAGGTCCGGCGTAAAACGCACAGACAGGATATTCCAACAGAATAATAGTAAAGACGGAATAATAGAATAATGTCACCAAGTATAGGGTAGTCCGCGTATATTGGTTATTCCAGCATAATCATAAAGAATGAAATAACAGAAGTTCTCTTCATGAATACAAAAAAAAATAATACTCCTTACGAGTACAACAAATAATATTCCTTACCGTAAAAGAAACTTGATATCGGAGTAGTGAAGTAGCAGAATACTTTTCTTCTTTCTCTCTATAGTTTCGCTCTCTAGAGTTTCAGTGAATTCGTAAGAAAATAATGAAGGAATGAGCTTCTATTTATAAAAAAATGGACTGCATAGTATGTGACGCCCCCAAAATTAGGTATACATCACCCATCTTGGGTCGTCAGGTACATAGTACAAAATACAAATACAACTTACTAATACAACTGTCGTGTACAATACGACAAAATATAAACTGTGAGTTTGAATACAGATATTATCTTCTAGAGAGTATTCATACTCAAAAGGAGTCCTCATTACATTTATTAACACACTATTAAATAGAATAGTGAGGACTACTAACTAATACTATCATTCGAACCATCATTCCGTTCCCCGACTTGCCCCAGCTACGTTCTCATTTCCTGAAGAGAACAATGAAAGAAAGGGTGAGCTCAACTAGCCCAGTAAGAAATATTATGACTAAGATAATGCAGAATAAATTATCATTAGCCTTCAACAATGTTAAACTGATAAAATATAATAGACATCAAGTTTAACTGCAGCGGAACAAGCAATCCATTAAAAGAGTCAAGTAGAAAATAAACTCTACTATCTTTTATGATTTAAAAGATTTTTCAACACTGTGATCGCTGGGACTCAGCTTAATAAAATAATCTACATCATCGAATCACCCCTGCACTACGGCCAAGGATATTCGTATATTCATTAATGGTCATGATCATGCCAACAACTGTCCATCAATGCACTACGGGCCAATGAGGACTTTTACCACATCATTTGTAACATTACGGTCATGATTACACCGAATAATCCCTGGTCATAATCATACCAAGTCCATCTATGCACTACAGGCCACAGATGACTTTCAACAGAATATAAACATGAGGATGATGACAATGATATAAGAATTCAATAAAATAAGTTCAAGAATTAATTTATCCAAGAATTAACAACGTCCAAATTGTCAACATGATACTACTTTGTGGAGTAAAATTCAAGAATGATCAGGAGAATATTTTCATGAATAGATACTAGATGAAGCGCAAATGTTAAGGATATTCCACAAATTTCATGGAGTATAGAAGTCAAAACTTAACCAGCTGAGTATAATAAAGAATGGAATAACAAAAGAAATCACCATGCATGCGATAGACCGCACAGACATGTTATTCTAACAGAATAATAAATAATGGAACCAGGTCCGGCGTAAACGCACAGACATGATATTCCGACAGAATAATAAATAATGGAACCAGGTCCGGTGTAAAACACACAGACATGATATTCCGACAGAATAATAAATAATGAAACCAGGTCTGGTGTAAAACACACAGACAGGATGTTCCAACAGAATAATAACAAGACGGAACCAGGTCCGGTGTAAAACACACAGACAGGATGTTCCAACAGAATAATAATAAAAACGGAACCAGGTCCGGTGTAAAACACACAGACAGGATGTTCCAACAGAATAATAGAAGAATGTCACCAAGTATAGGGTAGACCACGTATACAGGTTATTCCAACAGAATAATAAGAAATGGAATAACAACAGTTCTCTTCATGAATAAGAAAGAATAACACCCCTTACCGTAAAAGAATTGGATATAAGAGTAGTGAAGTAGCAGAAAACTTTTCTTCTATCTCTATATAGTCTCTCTTTATAGCTTCTCTATCTAGAGTTCAGTGAATTCGTAAGAAAATAATGAAGGAATGAGCTTCTATTTATAGGAAAATAGAATGCATAGTAACTAATCCATGAACGGTCCAGATTGATTACTTTAATCTGACGGTCCATATTTAAAGAAAAATCTTTTAAATAAAATATAATATATTCTATTTATAGAATAACTTTAATAAAGTATTCTGTTTTATATAAAAAGATGTTTCTGTTTTATTACGTTAATAATACGAATAAAACAAAACGTCATTATCGCTAAATAATTCATATTATTAACTGACAACAATGGAATCAAACTGAGTGACTTCTCACATAAGCATTAATAATTAATACTGTGTACTACTATGCAACCACACGTATTACTATACTTTTACTACCGAGTAGTTCAACAGTATCAACGGTAAAACTTCCGCCGTTATTTTCATAAAGTATTTTTGTCGTTTTCTCAATCCGACAATAATTCTATTGTGGGGTCCACCAATAATTGTACCGTCGTACGGATATTCTCCGACAAAAAGAATATTCTCCGACCAATCGAATATAATATGACAACTTGCATACTTTGTAAAATTTATAAATACTACCCATAACTATTATATCAAATCCACACAATAATATAAAAAAAATTATTTCGAGAAAAATTAAATATTGATTCATAAAAACTGGGGTTTCACATAGTAACTAACTCATGAACGGTCTAGATTGATTAACTTTAATCTGACGGTCCATATTTAAAGCAAAATCTTTTAAATAAAATGTAATATATTCTATTTATAATCTAATAAAACGAATACCTTTATAAAAAAATTTTACTATGCAAATACTATGCAGGCACTATACAAATACTATGCATAATAAAATATAATATATTCTAATTATTGTCTAATAAAACAGATAACTTTATAAAAGTATTCTGTTTTATATAAAAAGATTTTACTATTAGCCTAATAAAACGAATAACTTTATAAAAGTATTTTGTTTTATATAAAAAAAATTTCTGTTTTATTACATTAATAATACCAATCAAACAAAACTGAGTGACTTATCATATAAGCATCAATAATCAATACTGTGTGCTACTATGCAACCATGCGTATCACTGTACTTTTACTACCGAGTAGTTCAACAGTATTAATGGTAAAACTTACGCCGTTATTTTCATAAAGTATTTTTGTCGTTTTCTCAATTCGACAATAATTCCGTTGTAGGGTCCACCAATGATTGTGTCGTCGTACGAATATTCCCTGTTAAAACGAATATTCTCCGACCAATCGAATATTATATACCAACTTGCGTATTTTATAAAATTTATAAATATTACCCACAACTATAACATTATATCAATTTCACTCCATAATATTCAAAAATGATATTTATAGAAAATTTATCTTTATTTATAAAAATTGAGGTCTTACAACATCCCCTTCTTATGAAATTTCGCCCTCGAAATTAGGGTACGTACCTGGTATATCGAAGAGGTAAGGATACCTTGACTTCATTTCAGATTCTAACTCCCAGGTCATTTCCTCAACATCGTGGTTTCTCCACAAAACTTTGACTTGAGGTATAACCTTGGAGCGTAGAATATGTTCCTTCTTATCCAAGATTTGAACAGGAACCTCTTCATACGTTAAATCTTCCACTATTTCGTCCGGTTCTAACTCAATAATGTGGTTCGGGTCTTCCACATATTTACGTAACATAGATATGTGAAAAACATTATGAACACGAGACATACTTGGTGGTAAAGCGAGTCTATAGGTCACAGTTCCTACTCGATCGAGGATTAAAAATGGGCCAATGAATCGAGGATTGAGCTTTCCTCTCTTTCCAAATCTCGTAACTCCTTTCCACGGAGCAACTCGTAACAACACATGATCTCCTATATTAAATTTTACGTCCTTTCGATGAAGATCAGCATAACTCTTTTGTCGATCTTGTGAGGTTTTTATACGTTGCCGGATCGTTTGAATATTTTCCGTAGTCATACGTACCAACTCCGGTCCCAACAACGTTGCTTCACCCACATCATCCCAGCATACTGGAGAACGACACTTTCTTCCATACAACGCCTCGAATGGAGCCATGTCAATACTTGCTTGATAACTGTTGTTGTAGGAAAACTCCACCAATGGTAAGAACTTATCCCAACTTCCCTTGAAGTCAAGAACACAGAGTCTTAATAAATCTTCAAGAGTTTGAATAGTCCTCTCTGATTGTCCGTCCGTTTGGGGATGATATGCCGAACTAAATCGTAAATCCGTGTCCATAGTTTTTTGCAAACTAACCCAAAATCGTGAAGTGAATCTTGTGTCTCGATCAGAAACTATGGATACTGGCATATCATGCAGTCTTACAATCTCGTTTATGGACATACGAGCAAGACGTTCAAGTGTATAAGTTTCTCGTATTGGTAAGAAATGAGCAGACTTGGTCAATCTATCAACAATGACCCAAATTACATCAATGCCTTGAGAAACCTTGGGAAGACCAGTAACGAAATCCATGGTAATGTGCTCCCACTTCCATTCTGGAATTTCAAGTGGTTACAATGGACTTTTTGGTACTTGATGCTCCGCTTTGACTCGTTGATAAGTTAGACACATTGAGATAAACAGTGCTATCTCTCTCTTCATATTGCTCCACCAAAATGTATGACGAAGATCACGATACATTTTAGTACTCCCAGGATGGATTGCAAACGGTGTGTTGTGCGCCTCCATCATGATTTTATACTTTAAATCAGGGTCGTTAGGAACACAAAGTCTAGAGTTGACTCGAAGTATTCCTTCTTCATTGATTCTTGCTTCCGGCATAGCACCTTCTTGCACTTTCTTCCTCATATGCACCAGCTCCAGGTCTGTAGCTTGAGCAGCTTTAACTTTATCAATTAAAGTCGGTTCTACTCGTATATTCGCCATCATCACATGGGTCCCTGGAGTCTTTAACTCTATCTCCATCCTTTGCAAGTCACACAAAATGGGCCTTTGCGTTGACAATATCGCACTCGTACTTGCATATGATCTTCTACTCAATGCATCAGCTACCACGTTCGTTTTTCCAAGATGGTATTGGATGGTATGATCATAATCTTTCAATAGTTCCAGCCAACGTCGTTGTCGCATGTTGAGTTCCTTTTGAGTGAAGAAATATTTGAGGCTTTTATGATCCATAAAGATATCCACTTTCTCCCTATACAAATAATGCCTCCAAATTTTAAGTGCGAAGACAACAGCTGTCAACTCTAGATCATGAGTAGGATAATTCCTCTCATATTCTTTGAGTTGTCTTGAGGCATAGGCTATGACTTTCTCATGTTGCATGAGAACACATCCCAACCCTTTGCCCGAAGCATCACTGTAGATGACAAATCCCTCCGAGCCAGATGGTATTGTCAGAACAGGTACTGAAATGAGTCTCCTCTTGAGTTCTTGAAAACTCTTCTCATATTCTTCGCTCCAACTGAACTTTGTATCTTTCCGAGTCAGCTGAGTTAATGGAGTAGCGATTCGAGAAAATCCTTCCACGAATCTCCGATAATAACCAGCTAAACCGAGAAAGCTACGTACTTCGGTCACTGATTTAGGTTGCTCCCAGCTTTGAATTGCTTCAATCTTTACCGGGTCAACAGATATTCCATGACTTGATACTACGTGCCCAAGGAATGCTACTTCCTCAAGCCAGAACTCGCATTTCTTCAACTTGGCATAAAGCTTGTATTCACGAAGCTTTTGGAGTGTCAGCCTCAAGTGTTGCTCATGATCTTCACGACTTTTGGAATAAATAAGGATGTAATCAATAAAGACGACCACAAAGTGATCTAAATATTTCTTGAATACTCGGTTCATCATATCCATGAAGGCAGCAGGAGCATTAGTCAATCCAAAAGATAAGACTAAGAATTCATAATGTCCGTACCGAGTTCTGAAGGCAGTCTTTGGAATATCCTTAGTTCTAACCTTCAGCTGATGATATCCAGAACGAAGATCGATTTTTGAAAAGAATTGTACTCCTTGCAACTGGTCAAACATGTCATCAATACGTGCCAATGGGTACCTATTTTTAATGGTGACATGATTCGACTCCCGATAATCAATACAAAGTCACATACTCCCATCTTTCTTCTTCACGAATAGAACAGGAGCACCCCAGGGAGAAGTACTAGGACGAATAAAGCCAATGTCTAACAATTCCTGCAGTTGGGTCTTTAACTCCTGAAGTTCAATAGGATTCATTCGATATGGGGCTTTGAAAATGAGTTTTGTACCGGGTTCAAGGTCGATACAAAATTTAATTTCACGCTCTGGGGGTAGGCCAGGAAGTTCTTCAGGGAATACGTCAGGAAATTCATTAACAATAGAAATATCATTCAAAACTGAAGTATTTTTGTTTAGATCCGTGACATGAGCTAAGAAAGCTTGACATCCGTTTTTCAACAAACGAATAGCTTTATGGCTTGAGATGACAGTGATTGATTTTAATGGTTTGGTTATTTGAATTCGCATAATAGGTTGATTAGGAATATGAAAGCTAACAACCTTACGAAAACAATCAATTTTTGCATGATGAGTAGTTATCCAATCAATCCCTAGAATTACATCAAATGCAAGTATTTTCAATGAAATAAGATCGAAAGGTAATGTGAGGGTACCGATTTGAACCAAACAAGATTATAAACAGTGGATGTAAAGAAAGTTTCTCCCAACGGAGTTTCCACAGATAAGTCAAAGTCTAATTTCTCCGGAGTCAAATTTAATCGTTGAGCGCAAATAAGAGAAATAAAAGAATGGGTAGAACCGGTATCAAATAAGGTATAGACTTCGCTAGAGTTTATGATAAGCTTACCCGTGATGACCTCGTTCGGGTTCCTTGCTTTTTGAGAGGTCACAACAAACGCTCTCCCTTGCACTACCGATTTTGACTTTTCTGGGACGTCATTTGGTGCCTCCATCCTAGCTGAACTTGTCTTCGGTGAACGACAAAATTGGGCTAGGTGACCTTATCTTCTACAATTATAACATGCTTTGGACGGCATCGCGCAGTTTGGACTGATGTGTCCCTCCCCTCCGCATTTGAAGCATATGATCGGTGGTCGTTCTCCTTCCCTAACCACGGGTGCTGGTGCTGACGTCTTTCCATCATTATTGAATCTCCTCTTCTTGAAATATCCATTCTTATTATTTTGGTCATGATTACCATCGAAGTGGTTACCATTTCTGGCCTGCTGATTCCCTCCACGCTTGTTGTCACCGCTTCGATTACTACTTTCACTGGTATTATCATTTTGCCTGTTGCTCTCTTTTGGTTGCATTGACTCGTTATCGCACTCCACTAACTGAGCCCTATTTATAACATCTGAATACAAAACACAGTTTATGAGAAATAAGATGTTGACGTATCTCCGGCTTCATGTAAGGTATTGTGCAAATCAAAGTAGCAATCAAATTGCAAAAATAGCGGAAGCGTAATAAAATCAGATTTTAAAATTTTTCACAAACCAATTACCCGGATCATCCTTTATGCATATTATTAATTAAACCAAGAATAAGAAATTATGAAATCATACCCTTGTAGAAACGAGCTTCCTCAGTTACGAGTTCACCTCCTACTTCTCCGTGATCTCCTTGAATCTCCGGGTAGATTCCTTCCTTTGATCAATGTAAGCCACCCAAGTGTATGACCTCTAGAGGTGATCCACCAAGGAAGAAGAATTTTCAAGAAGAAGGGTGTATTGGCTCAAACCCTAGTTTTTTCTATCTCTATAGAAAAAGGGGCATACTCTCCAACTATTAAAATTACATATATCTGATATCTAATATAAGACTCCTCTTATAAAGATATCAGGTAACCCTATTTAATTAAAATAAGGTATTATTTATTTAATTAAACTCTTATAATTAAATGGGCTCCCTAATCTTATTAGGGATAATTAATTAAACTCCTTTAACTAATTTTTCCTCCTAATCCTATTAGGAATAAATGAGAGTACTTATATTAAATTAATTCTAAACTCTTTTAGAAATTAAAATAATAATAATAATTGTAATAATATTAATAAGACTCCTCTTATTAATTTATATTTAATATTTTTAAAATATTAAATAATAAATATTAAGCTATTTAATTTATTCTATCACCATAGATTAAATTAAATATACTTAACATATTATTACGATTATGCCATTAACTTCTAAATAATTATTATTCCTTTTATGGTGTGACCCTTTAGGTTCTCCATATTAAACCGGTTGTGAATAAATCAATTAGAATAATTCTAATCTTATTTAAATAAATAAATTAAATGATTAATTTATTTAAATAAATAATATTTATTCTACAATAGGGATAAGCCTCCCTATCGATTAACGACTTTCCAGATAATACAGATTTCAACATTAATCATTAAAGAACCTTTGAGTTAATAGTTACTGTACAATTCAATCCTTCCACCGTACAATGTCCTAATTAAATATAAGACATGGAATTACTGTCAAGTCTTATTTTATTTAATTATATGTATTTCGATTCCTAAATGCACAACTCCTAATGAATGCAAATTAGAAACTACTTTTTAATTTCATTCCACCTTGGCCAAGGATTCCTGGGTTGTCATTTATCGAATCACATAGGACATTTCTCTTCTTTTACTAGAAGTGGTAGATTCTTTATTGATCATTCATTATCTTCATATATAACTTATTACACCCAAGCATACCCTTTGATATACTCTAAGAGTCTTAAGGAATAAGTCAAAGTGTAATTCATTATATATAAGATACTATGATGATCTCAAGTCTAAGGATCATTTGTACTACTATCACTACAGGAATTCCTATTGACAGGCAAGTAAAACTCTATTAGGTATTCCTTAGCGAGCCACGTTCAGTGAACTTATTCTCTAATAAGTACCTACATACTTGCTTTAGTGTCTCCACACAAATGATCATGAGATCAATCATCCTCATCCATTGAGCAAGCAATGTACGTATCAATCTATCCGAATTCACTAATCCCTTTTTTTAGTAATCCATTGATTGGAAACATTTTAGTTTAAGCTATCTAAGAATTTAGATCTCATTAGCATGATCTCATCATGATTCTAAAAATATTGCTTAAAACTATGGGTTTATCACATATTATTAAAACAGCACCATGTAGATAATAAATGCATTTATTAAATAATTCTTTTATTAATAAATAAATAAGATTGATTACAAAGTATATGCTTTATCATCATACATGATTGGCTTGTATGCATACTACTTTCAATCTTCCACTTGCACTAAAGCCAATCGATGTGGTATCTCATACCCATCTTCTCTAAGTGACGATCAAAATGCTGTTGTGTTAACGCTTTAGTAAATGGATCTGCAATATTGTCTTGAGAGTCCACACGCTCCAGGGTGACGTCTCCTCTTTCAATGATCTCTCTGATCAAATGAAATCGTCGCAACACGTGTTTGGATTTCTGATGAGACCTGGGTTCCTTAGCCTGTGCAACAGCTCCGGTGTTGTCACATAATAAAGGTACTGGTCCTGTAATGCTAGGAACCACACCAAGTTCGGTAATGAACTTCTTTATCCAAACAGCTTCCTTTGCAGCTTCACTTGTAGCTATGTACTCTGCCTCTGTCATTGAATCATCAACTGTTTGCTGTTTGGAACTCTTCCAACTCACTGCGCCACTGTTTAAGGTAAACACATACCCCGAAACGGATTTACTGTCATCTTGGTCCGTTTGAAAACTTGAGTCTGTGAAGCCCTCTAGTTTCAATTCAGACCCACCGTAGACAAGACATACATCCTTAGTTCTTCTTAAGTACTTTAGGATATTTTTCACTGCCTTCCAGTATTCTTATCCTGGATTCGACTGATATCTTCTTGTTACACTAAGTGCATGAGCGACATCTGGTCTAGTACATATCATACCGTACATGATAAATCCTATTGCTGAAGCATAAGGAATCTTACTCATACGGTCTCTCTCCTCAGGTGTCTTTGGGGCCTATTTCTTGGAGAGATGTATTCCAAGGCTCATCGGCATGAGACCTCTTTTGGAATCTTCCATGCTAAACCTCTTTAGCATCGAGTCAATGTACATTCCTTGGGACAAGCCAAGCATCCTTTCAGATCTATCTCTATAGATCTTTATCCCCAAAATATAGGATGCTTCTCCCAAGTCTTTCATGGAGAAGTGTTTAGATAACCAGATTTTAATTGATTGTAGCATAAGAATATCATTCCCTATTAGTAATATATCATCAACATATAATACAAGGAATGAAACAGCGCTCCCACTAACCTTCTTGTACACACATGGTTCATCCTCATTTTTGATAAAATCAAACTCTTTGATTGTCTCATCAAAGCGGATGTTCCACCTACGAGAAGCTTGCTTAAATCCATAAATATTTCGTTGTAGCTTACAGACTTGATTTGTTCCAACCTTTGAAACAAATCCCTCTGGCTGTGTCATATACACATCCTCTTCAAGTTTCCCATTAAGGAAGGTCGTTTTCACGTCCATCTGCCAGATTTCGTAGTCATGGTAAGCTGCAATCGCAAGCAAAATCCGAATAGACTTGAGCATTGCTACTGGTGAGAAAGTTTCGTCATAGTCAACTCCTTGTCTTTGTTTGAAACCTTTTGCGACCAGTCGGGCTTTATAGGTCTCTACCTTGCCGTCTGCTCCAGTCTTTCTTTTAAAGACCCATTTACACCCAATAGGCTTAATGCCTTCAGGTGGTGAAACCAAAGTCTATACTTTGTTCTCATACATGGAGTCCATCTCGAATTTCATGGCTTCTTGCCACTTCTTTGAGTCTTTACTACTCATAGCCTATTCGTAATTCAATGGATCATCATCATCTATGATGCGTACCTCATTGCCATCTTCTATGACAAGTCCATACCTCTCTGGTATCTTTGGTACTCTTCCAGATTTACGAATAGGGTGTGGTACAGAAGGAATCTCTACTTGGTTAGGTACCTCATTTTGATCTGTAGTGGTTTGTGGTTCTTGAATTTCTTCAAGATCTATTTTCCTCCCACTGACCCCTTCAAGGATAAACTCCTTTTCCAAGAAGGCAGCATGTTTGGCAACAAACACCTTTTGTTCAGTAGGATTGTAGAAATAATATCCTAAACTTTCTTTAGGATATCCCACAAAAGTACATTTATCAGATCTTGTCCCAAGCTTATCGTTCTGAAACCTTTTCACATAAGCTGGACATCCCCAAATCTTAACATGCTTAAGACTAGGCTTCCTCCCTGTCCACATCTCATATGGAGTCTTGGGGACGGATTTTGAGGGAACCTTATTTAGTAGATATGTAGCCGCTTCTAGGGTATATCCCCAGAATGATACCGGAAGATCGGTAAAACTCATCATGGAATGAACCATGTCCAACAATGTTCGATTTCTCCTTTTAGACACACCATTCAGCTGTGGCGTCCCTAGTGGAGTCCATTGTGAGATTATACCATTTTCTTTTAGACAATTGAGAAACTCACTGCTTAAGTATTCACCACCTCGATCTGATCGAAGAATTTTAATACTTTTGCCCGTTTGTTTCTCTACTTCACTTCTTAACTCTTTGAACTTTTCAAATGATTCGGATTTGTATTTCATTAAATACACATATCCAAATCTTGAGTGATCGTCAGTGAATGTAATAAAATAAGAATACCCTCCTCGTGCATTCGTTGTCATAGGTCCACATACATATGTGTGTACCAATGCTAACAACTCTGTAACTCTTTCTCCTTTTCCACTAAAAGGAGATTTAGTCATTTTTTCCATGAGACAAGATTCACAAGTTGGATATGATTCATAATTCGATAGCTCTAGGAGCTCATCTTTATGCAACTTGGATAATCTTGTTTCATTAATATGACCGAGTCTACAATGCCACATATAGGTATAATTAACATCATCTCTTTTCCTTTTCTTAGTTTGTTCAATTTGAAGTATATTTTCATGCAAGTCAAGTATATAAAGTCCATTTCGTAAATTACCACCACCATATAAAACATTATTATTATAAATAGAACAACTATTGTTCTTTATTATAATATCAAAACCATCCATATCCAATACAGATATTGAAATAATGTTTCTAATAAGTGACGGAACAAAATAACAATTATTTAAAATAATGGATTTGCCCGTAGGCAGTGCTAAACAATAAGTCCCTACAGCTAATGCAGCAACCTTTGCTCCATTTCCCACTCGTAGGACGACCTCATCCTTGCTCAGCTTTCTACTTATGATCAGTCCCTGCATATTATTACATATGTGAGAACCACAGCCGGTATCCAATACCCAAGTAGAAGATTGACTTTCAGAAAAATTAATTTCAATCATAAACATACCTTGATTAGGATTCGAAGCTTCTCCAAGCTTCTTCTGCATTTGTTCCGCAAGATAATCCTTGCAGTTCCTCTTCCAGTGACCCGGCTTATTGCAATGGAAGCAAATTCCTTTGCTAGCTGGATCAGGTTTCTTTTGATCCTTCACTTTCGCCTTTCCCTTAACCTTCTTGGATTTCTTCTTTTCAGAAGACACCTTGGGCCTCTTTTTTTTCTTGGAAGAATCATCCACCAGTAAGACATGGTTCTTCTTGGATGGGAAGTGACCTTCAGCAGTTTTCAACATGTTAAGTAATTCAGGCAAGCTGACGTCCAACTTATTCATGTGAAAATTCACAACAAATTGTGAGAAGGTGTCAGGAAGTGACTGCAAGATCAAATCTTGACTCAACTCCCCATCCATGACGAACCCAAGCTGTCCAAGAGATTCAATCAAATTAATCGTCTTTAGGACATGAGTCTCAACAGTAGTACCCTTGGTCATCCGAGATCGGAAGAGCTCCTTAGATATCTCATATCTAGCAGTCCTACTTTGCTCACCATACTGCTCTTGCAGGTGCAGCAGTATAGTAGGAGCATCCATGTTTTCATGCTGACGCTGAAGCTCGTTACTCATGGATGCGAGCATGATGTATTGAGCCACAGATGCATCATCTTACCACTGTTTGAAAGTAACAATCTCTTCCTCAGAGGCTGTCTCTGCAACTTTTGCAGGTACGGGCAAATTTAGGACATAAAAAATCTTTTCAGCGGTGAGAACAATTCTCAGATTCCTTAACCAGTCCGTGTAATTCGGTCCGGTCAGTTTGTTAGCATCCAGTATGCTACGCAGTGAAATTAGTGACTGTGACATTTTCAAAATTCTGCATGTAAAAAGACAATATTTTAGAAAATATTCATTTAATTAATTACCAAAATAAATTAGGTCTTATTTTATATTGGTATATCCCACTATTTTCTTCAAACTATATTACCCTCATGAATATAGTTCGGCAATATCTAATTAAAGATTTGCTAGTGAGAATAAGGATCCCATTTCAAATGTATATAGCCTTATGTGTGCACAACAAACTATATATAAATAAATAGGTAGATAACTCTTGTCAATTACATCATCATGTAACTCCTTATATTTTGCCTCTTAAATCATAATGGTCAAGTGTGTGCACATCCAAACTAAAATGATTTAAGTTAAGTCATACCCTGTATTTCCATATAAGTGAAGAGAAAACTACAGCCCTTGTGTGTGCACAACAAAGCGGTAATGTTCAATTCCGTATAAACATCAAATGTAATAAAAATAACATCTCAAATATTTAATACTCGCCTTGTGTGTGCACAACAAACTCATATTAAATATTCAATGCTCTATAATTTTTATCATGCTGGAAGGCGACGTTCGATATTCTAAATATCTTTGAACGTTACAACTTAATATAATAAAAAACTTTGAGGGGTTTGTTTTTATTAGTCTCATCTTGTTTAGCGCGAATGCAAATATATATATAAAATACGCGTCATATTATGAAACATGCGAAGCATGTTTGCATAATATATAATATATATAATACTAGCATGCACATATAGAATACTATATTCTATCCGGATTGATTATGGACTTTTATTCTAGTTTGGTTCACTAGAGCCACCAAGTGAACCAAAAGGTCAAACCCTAGGGTGCAAGAATAAATATTTAAATATAACTATTACATTTAAACTCGAGCTCCATTACAAACGGGTCTTCGAGCGCTCCTTTCTCCTTGATCTCCGGTTCTTAAAAAAATTCTAACTAATCCTATTACTTAAACTATTTAATTTAAATAGAAACATTGATCAGCAGTCAAGGGGAAGTACATAGGAGAGAGATAGAATTTACATCAGAAGAAAATCAGAAAAGACGAGGTACGCAGACCACATTTAATAAAGCTCATTCATTCAAACATCCAACCAAAATAAATTCAATCACATTGGTCAATAGTCCATAATCAATCTCATTTATTATCATACATATCATCATATGTATCAATAAATAAAATCATTCCATGTATATATGAGTATCATTTAATGGGCAATTTTATGTTGCATGAAATCCAATTTCAAGATTAAAATAAACTCTTTATTTTAATTATAAAATTATTAAGAATATTATATATATAATATAATATAACCGTACCATATTTAATATATAATAAATATATATTACGGATATAATCATATCCATATATGATTCACGGTAAAAAAAAACGTGTTCCGTGATTTCCTTTACAGCTAATTCACGTGACCAGGAACAGGAGGTAAAATATATATATATATATATATATATATATATATATATATAAGGTTTCTGAGTCACATGAATCTCCTGTAAAGTACATCCATGATAACAAATATAATATAATCATATATCCTTTTCAAGCTAATTAACGTGACACTTGGTTCAGAAGGTCTTGGTTGGCGTGAATCAAGATATAACCTTGAAGAGTGATCCAGGATGACCTTTTTGAAAAAATAAAGTTACCCACGGAATAAAAAAAATGAAGTTTTTTCGAAAACAGTTTTCGGCAAAATTTATTTATTTATTTTTTTTCATAAAATAATAATTTTATACAACAAATTATGCCCAATAAATTATTCTAAATACATACCCATACATATATGAAATCAAAATAATTAATAATTCGCATAAAGTTTGGCTTTGATACCACTGTAAGGTATTGTGAAAATCAAAGTAGTAATCAAATTGCAAAAATAGCGGAAGCGTAATAAAATCAGATTTTAAAATTTTTCACAAACCAATTACTCGGATCATCCTTTATGCATATTATTAATTAAACGAAGAATAAGAAATTATGAAATCATACCCTTGTAGAAACGAGTTTCCTCAGTTACGAGTTCACCTCCTACTTCTCCACGATCTCCTTGAATCTCCGGGTAGATTCCTTCCTTTGATCAATGTAAGCCACCCAAGTGTATGACCTCTAGAGGTGATCCACCAAGGAAGAAGAATTTTCAAGAAGAAGGGTGTATTGGCTCAAACCCTAGTTTTTTCTATCTCTATAGAAAAAGGGGCATACTCTCCAACTATTAAAATTACATATATCTGATATCTAATATAAGACTCCTCTTATAAAGATATCAGGTAACCCTATTTAATTAAAATAAGGTATTATTTATTTAATTAAACTCTTATAATTAAATGGGCTCCCTAATCTTATTAGGGATAATTAATTAAACTTCTTTAACTAATTTTCCCTCCTAATCCTATTAGGAATAAATGAGAGTACTTATATTAAATTAATTCTAAACTCTTTTAGAAATTAAAATAATAATAATTGTAATAATATTAATAAGACTCCTCTTATTAATTTATATTTAATATTTTTAAAATATTAAATAATAAATATTAAGCTATTTAATTTATTCTATCACCATAGATTAAATTAAATATACTTAACATATTATTACGATTATGTCATTAACTTCTAAATAATTATTCTTCCTTTTATGGTGTGACCCTTTAGGTTCTCCATATTAAACCGGTTGTGAATAAATCAATTAGAACAATTCTAATCTTAAATAAATAAATAAATTAAACGATTAATTTATTTAAATAAATAATATTTATTCTACAATAGGGATAAGCCTCCCTAGCGATTAACAATTTTTCAGAAAATACAGATTTCAACATTAATCATTAAAGAACTTTTGAGTTAATAGTTACCGTACAATTCAATCCTTCCACCATACAATGTCCTAATTAAATATAAGACATGGAATTACTGTCAAGTCTTATTTTATTTAATTATATGTATTTCGATTCATAAATGCACAACTCCTAATGAATTCAAATTAAAAACTACTTTCTAATTTTATTCCACCTTGGCCAAGAATTCCTGGGTTGTCATTTATCGAATCACATAGGACATTTCTCTTCTTTTACTAGAAGTGGTAGATTCTTTATTGATCATTCATTATCTTCATATATAACTTATTACACCCAAGCATACCCTTTGATATACTCTAAGAGTCTTAAGGAATAAGTCAAAGTGTAATTCATTATATATAAGATACTATGATGATCTCAAGTCTAAGGATCATTTGTACTACTATCACTACAGGAATTCCTATTGACAGGCAAGTAAAACTCCATTAGGTATTCCTTAGCGAGTCACGTTCAGTGAACTTATTCTCTAATAAGCACCTACATACTTGCTTTAGTGTCTCCACATAAATGATCATGAGATCAATCATCCTCATCCATTGAGCAAGCAACGTACGTACCAATCTATCTGAATTCACTAATCCCCTTTTTTAGTAATCCATTGATTGGGAACATTTTAGTTTAAGCTATCTAAGAATTTAGATCTCATTAGCATGATCTCATCATGATTCTAAAAATATTGCTTAAAACTATGGGTCTATCACATATTATTAAAACAGCACCATGTAGATAATAAATGCCTTTATTAAATAATTCTTTTATTAATAAATAAATAAGATTGATTACAAAGTATATGCTTTATCATCATACATGATTGGCTTGTATGCATACTACTTTCACTTCAAACCTCTTAAAAACATCCGCGTCATTCTTTCTTTATTATCCACCAAGTGGGACGCAAATCGGAACAACTCGGCAAACTTAGCTTCGTAGTGCGACACGATCATATTATTCTGTTCCAACTTGATGAACTCTACCTCCTTCATGTGACGAATACTTTCGAAAAAGTACTTGTCATTGAACAGTTCTTGAAACTTCTCCCAAGACATCTTTAGTGCAGCAGGTTGAGTACGCTTTACCGATTCCCACCAGTAATTTGCCTCTCCTTGCAACATAAAGGTGGCAAAGGAAACTTTTTGCTCCTTGGCGCATCCCAAGACATCAAATATCTTGGTGATCTGCTTTATCCACGTTTCCGCCTTAAGTGGTTTTGGTTCTCCAATAAACTCCGGTGGTCCCAGCTCCTTGAACTGTTTAGCGGTGACCATCCGAGAGTTTTCAGTGTTTCCACCTATATTTTGGATAGGAGCCGCTCTCGCCTGCTATTGCATGAATTGCATAAAGCCTCTGAACATTTCATCATTCATCATTTGATCAGTGTTGTTGTTTGCATGAGGATTATCGCCTTCCTGATGCACATTATCCTGATTATTGATATGTGGTAAATCAACGATCGCCTGTGCTCTATTGCTATTCTCAACATTCTCGGATGTCATTTTTAAATACTGCCACAAAACAAGGGTTACATAACATATCACATATTATCTATATACTCTAACCGACCAATTAAATACCAAATAAACTTAGGTAGGTCATACTGGCGAAGGAATTCTCCGTCTCTCCCTTCCTAGTTCTAGTCTCACATCTTAGCCAAGGATCATATCTTTAAGCTCTGATACCAACTGTGACGCCCCCAAAATAGGTATACATCACCTATTCTGAGTCGCCAAATACATGGTACAGAATACAAATACAATCGTTAATATACGACAAGAGAGCTGTGAGTTTTAATACAAATACTGTCTTCTAGACAATATCCACTCTCAGAATAAGTCCTCGTTACATTTATTGTCACAAAATTTAACAGAATAGTGAGGACTACTAATACTATCATCTGGTCCATCACCCCGTTCCCCGACAAATCCCAGCTATATTCTCATTTCCTGAAGAGAACAATGAAAGAAAGGGTGAGCTCAACTAACCCAGTAAGAAATATTATGACTAAGATAATGCAGAATAAATTATCATTAGCCTTAAACAGTGTTAAACTGATTCAATATAACAAACATCAAGTTTAACTGCAGCGGAACAAGCAACCCATTAGAAGAGTCAAGTAGAGAATAAAATCTACTATCTTCTATGATTTAAAAGGTTTTTCATTACTTTTATCGCTGGGACTCAGCTTAAAAAATAATTCACATCATCGAATCACCCCTGCACTACGGCCAAGGATATTCTTTAGTATCACGATCACAATTATCCATGCAGTACGGGCCAAGAATATTTTTGTATTCATTAATGGTCATGATCATGCCAACCACTGTCCATTAATGCACTACGGGCCAATGAGGACTTTTACCACATCATTTGTAACATTACGGTCATGATTATACCGAATAATCCCTGATCATAATCATACCAAGTCCATCTATGCACTACAGGCCACAGATGACTTTCAACAGAATATAAACATGAGGATGACGACAATGATATAAGAATTCAATAAAACAAGTTCAAGAATTAATTTATCCAGGAACCAATAACATCTAAATTGTCAACATGATACTGCTTTGTGGAGTAAAATTCAAGAATGCTCGGAAGAATATTTTCATGAAAAGATATTGGATGAAGCGCAAATATCAAGGATATTCCACTAATTTCATAGAGTATAAAAGTCAAAACTTTAACCAACTGAATATAATAAAGAATGGAATAACAAAAGAAATCACCATGCATGCGATAGACTGCACAGACAGGTTATTCCAACAGGAAAATAAATAATGGAACCAGGTCATGCGTAAACGCATCGACAGGATATTCCGACAGAATAATAAATAATAGAACCAGGTCCGGCGTAAACGCACAGTTAGGTTATTCCGATAGAATAATGAATAATAGAACCAGGTCCGGCGTAAAACGCACAGACAGGATATTCCAACAGAATAATAGTAAAGACGGAATAATAGAAGAATGTCACCAAGTATAGGGTAGTCCACGTGTAAGACCCCAACTTTTATAAATAAAGATGAATTTTTTATAATTATCATTTTTGAATATTATGGAATAAATTTGATATAATGTTATAGTTGTGGGTAGTATTTATAAATTCTGCAAAGTATGCAAGTTGTTATATTATATTCGATTGGTCGGGAAATATTCGTTTTAGCAGAGAATATTCGTATAACGGCGCAATCATTGGTGGACCCCACAGCAGAATTATTGTCGAATTGAGAAAAAGACAAAAATATTTTTATGAAAATAACGGCAGAAGTTTACCGTTGATACTGTTGAACTACTCGGTAGTAAAAGTACGGTAATATGCGTGGTTGCATAGTAGCACACGGTATTGATTATTGATGCTTACGTGAGAAGTCATTCAGTTTTGTTCAATTATTGCTATAATAATTGTTGCATAGTATCTCACGTTATTTGATTTAATTATTGTCGATATTTTATATATTGTTAAAATCAATAATTGAGATGACAAAGTTATTAATATTATTATTTACAATATTAACGATGTCTAGAAGTTCAGTCAATGAGAGGTTTGGTCACCTAATTGCGCGCCAATAGGGAGAAATCCTTATTGAAAAGCCCCCTCTTTTCTGGGAACGACCTGGTCGATTAATATTGTGAATTATAATAAAGGTGATAAATGTTGTTAAAATTATTAATGTGATTTTTATGAGGTATTTGTGTAAGTGTTTCTTATTTTATGAATCTCTATTTATCTATTTTCTAAAATAATTGGTAGAAAATTATTTTGAAGTGGGGCCCACATGTGGGGGCCAAATGTGGGGCCCACATGTGGGGGCCAAATGTGGGGCCCATATGTGTTGAAAATGATAGGTTGATGTTTTGTGTGGGAAATGAGGGAGGTATTTTATATATTTATATATGTTAGTGGATTTTGGTGGAGTATTGAAATGATGAAGGAAGTGTTTGTTTTATTATTTATATATATATATATATATATATATATATATATATATATATATGTTGTTAGTGGTGTGTGAGTGGTGGGGTGTGTGAATATATATATTGATATCTAGTGTATATATGTGGGGGGGTGTGTCGGATGTGGAGGAGAAAATGGTAGTGGGTTTATGTATAAAGGTGGAAAAAGAGAGTATTATATATGTATATAGCATGTGTTGTATATATATATATATATATATATATATATATATATATATATATATATATATATATATATATATATATATTATATTTGGTAGGCTTTGATTTTAATTGGAGGAAGGCTTGACTTTGGCATTAGTAGGATATCAAAATTTTATCCGTGAGTTATTGCATCTGTGATATTTTCCTCACACAGTGCCCTTCCCTTCTCCTATAAATAGAAGCTCATTTCTTCATTATTTCTTACGAATTCACTGAAACTCTAGAGAGAGAAAATTATAAAGAGAAAGAAGAAAAGATTTCTGCTACTTAACTACTCTTATATTCAGTTCTTTTACGGTAAGGGGTGTTATTCTTTCTTATTCATGAAGAGAACTGTTGTTATTCCATTGCTTATTATTCTGTTGGAATAACCTGTATACACGGTCTACCCTATACTTAGTGACATTCTTTTATTATTCTGTTGGAACATCCTGTCTGTGTTTTTTACACCGGACCTAGTTCCGTCTTATTATTATTCTGTTGGAACATACTGTATGTGTGTTTTACACCGGACCTGGTTCCGTCTTTATTATTATTCTGTTGGAACATCCTGTCGGTGTGTGGTCCACCGGACCTGGTTCCGTCTTTATTATTTTGTTGGAACATCCTGTCTGTGTAAATTTTGCCTGACCTGGTTCTGTTATTATTATTCTGTTAGAATAACCTGTTTATGCGAAGTACCGCATGCATGGTGATTTTTTTTGTTATTCCATTCTTTATTATACTTAGTTGGTTAAAGTTTTGACTTCTATACTCCATGAAATTAGTAGAATATCCTTGATATTTGCGCTTCATCTAGTATCTTTTCATGGAAATATTATTCTGAACATTCTTGAATTTTACTCTACAAAGCAGTATAATGTTAATAATTTGGACATTATTAGTTCTTGGATAAATTAATTCTTGAACTTATTTTATTGAATTCTTATATTATTGTCATCATCCTCATATTTATATTTTTTTTTGAAAGTCATCTGGGGCCTGTAATGCATAGATGGACTTGGTATGATTATGACCAGAGATTATTCGGTGTAATCATGACAGTAATGTTACAAATGATGTGGTAAAAGTCCTCATTGGCCCGTAGTGCATTGATAGACAGTTGTTGGCATGATCATGACTATTAATGAATACACAAATATTCTTGGCCCGTAGTGCATGGATAATTATGGTCGTGATACTAAAGAATATCCTTGGCCGTAGTGCAGGGGTGATTCAATGATGTGGAATATTTATTAAGCTGAGTGTCAGCAATAATAGTGATGAAAAACCTTTTAAATCATAAAAGATAGTAGATTTTATTTTTTACTTGACTCTTTTAATGGATTGCTTGTTCCGCTGCAGTTAAACTTGATGTCTATTATATTTTATCAGTTTAACATTGTTGGAGACTAATGATAATTTATTCTGCATTATCTTAGTCATAATATTTCTTACTGGGCTAATTGAGCTCACCCTTTTTTTTATTGTTCTTTTCAGGAAATGAGAATATAGTTGGGACGAGTCGGGGAACGGAGTGATGGACCAGATGATAGCATTAGTAGTCCTCACTATTCTATGTAATAGTGTGATAATAAATATAATAAGGACCCCATTGAGTTTGTATATTGTCTATCTGACAATATTTGTATTAAAACTCACAACATATGTTTAGTCGTATTTTACACGACTGTTGTATAATTAAGTTGTATTTGAATTTTGTACCATGTATTTGGCGACTCAGAATAGGTGATGTATACCTATTTTGGGGGCGTCACAGTTGGTATCAAAGCTTAGGGATATGATCCCTGGCTAAGATGTGAGAGAAGAACTAGGAGGGGAGAGACGGAGAATTCTTTCGCTAGTATGACCTATCTAAGTTTATTTGGTATTTAATTGGTCGGCCAGAGTATAAGGATAATATGTGATGTGTTATGTAACCCTTGTTTTGTGGCAGTATTTGAAAATGACATCCGAGAATGTTGAGAATAGCAATGGAGCACAGGCGACCATTGATTCACCACATATCAATAATCAGGATAATGTGCATCAGGAAGGCGATAATCCTCATGCAAACAACAACACTGACTAAATGATGAATGATGAAATGTTCAGAGGCTTTATGCAATTCATGCAACAGCAGGCAAGAGCGGCTCCTGTCCAAAATATAGGTGAAAACACTGAAAACTCTCGGACGGTCACCGCTAAACAGTTCAAGGAGCTGGGACCACCGAAGTCTATTAGAGAACCAAAACCACTTAAGGCAGAAACGTGGATAAAGCAGATCACCAAAATATTTGATGTCTTGGGATGCGCCGAGGAGCAAAAGGTTCCCTTTGCCACCTTTATGTTGCGAGGAGAGGCAGATTACTGGTAGGAATCGGTAAAGCGTACTCAACCTGCTGCACTGAAGATGTCTTGGGAGAAGTTCCAAGAACTGTCAATGACAAGTACTTTCTCGAAAGTATTCGTCACATGAAGGAGATAGAGTTCATCAAGTTGGAGCAGAATAATATGACCGTGTCGCATTACGAAACTAAGTTTGTCGAGGTGTCCCGGTTTGCGTCCCACTTGGTGGATAATGAAGAGAGAATGACGCGAATGTTTTTAAGAGGTTTGAAGCCGGAGATACATCAACATCTTATTTCTCATAAACTATGTTTGTATTCAGATGTTGTAAATAGGCTCAGTTAGTGGAGCGCGATAACGAGTCAACGCAACCAAAAGAGAGCAACCGGTAAAATGATAATACCAATGAAAGCAGTCATCGAAGCGGTAACAACAAGCGTGGAGGGAATCAGCAGGCCAGAAATGGTAACCACTTCGGTGGTAATCATGGCCAAGACAGTAAAAATGGACATTTCAAGAAGAGGAGATTTAACAATGATGGAAAGGCGTCAGCACCAGCACCCATTGTTAAGGAAGGAGAACGACCACCTATCATATGCTTCAAATGCGGAGGAGAGGGACACATCAGTCCAAACTGTGTGATGTCGTCCAAAGCATGTTATAATTATGGAAGAGAAGGTCATCTAGCCCGATTTTGTCGTTCACCGAAGACAAGTTCAGCTAGGATGAAGGCACCAAAGGCCGCCCCAGAAAAGTCAAAGCCAGTAGTGCAAGGGAGACCGTTTGTAGTGACCTCTCAAAAAATAAGGAACCCGAATGAGGTCATCACGGGTAAGCTTATCATAAACTCTAGCGAAGTCTATACCTTATTTGATACCGGTTCTACCCATTCTTTTATTTCTCCTACTTGCGTTCAACGATTAAATTTGACTCCGGAGGAATTAGACTTTGACTTATCTGTGGAAACTCTGTTGGGAGAAACATTCATTACATTCACGATTTATAAGTCTTGTTTGGTTCAAGTTGATACCCACACATTACCTGTTGATCTTATTGTATTAAAAATACTTGCATTTGATGTAATTCTAGGGATTGATTGGTTAAATACTCATCATGCAAAAATTGATTGTTTTCGTAAGGTTGTTAGCTTTCATATTCCTAATCGACCTATTATGCGAATTCAAGCAACCAAACCATTAAAATCAATCACTGTCATCTCAAGTCATAAAACTATTCGTTTATTAAAAAACGGATGTCAAGCTTTCTTAGCTCATGTCACAGATCTAAACAAAAATACGTCAGTTTTGAATAATATTTCTATTGTTAATGAATTTCCTGACGTATTCCCTGAAGAACTTCCTGGCCTACCCCCAGAGCGTGAAATTGAATTTTGTATCGACCTTGAACCCGGTACAAAACCCATTTCTAAAGCCCCATATCGAATGGCTCCTATTAAACTTCAGGAGTTAAAGACCCAACTGCAGGAATTGTTAGACATTGGCTTTATTTGTCCTAGTACTTCTCCTTGGGGTGCTCCTGTTCTATTCGTGAAGAAGAAAGATGGGAGTATGCGACTTTGTATTGATTATCGGGAGTTGAATCATGTCACCATAAAAAATAGGTACCTATTACCACGTATTGATGACCTGTTTGACCAGTTGCAAGGAGCACAATTCTTTTCAAAAATTGATCTTCGTTCTGGATATCATCAGTTGAAGGTTAGAACTGAGAATATTCCAAAGACTGCCTTCAGAACTCGGTACGGGCATTATAAATTCTTAGTCATATCCTTTGGATTGACCAATGCTCCTGCTGCCTTCATGGATATGATGAACCGAGTATTCAAGGAATATTTGAATCACTTTGTGGTCGTCTTTATTGATGACATCCTTATTTATTCCAAAAGCCGTGAAGATCATGAGCAACACTTGAGGCTGATACTCCAAAAGCTTCGTGAATATAAGCTCTATGCCAAGTTGAAGAAATGCGAGTTCTGGCTTGAGGAAGTAGCATTCCTTGGGCACATGGTATCAAGTCATGGAATATCTGTTGACCCAGCAAAGATTGAAGCTATTCAAAGCTGGGAGCAACCTAAATCAGTGACCAAAATACGTAGCTTTCTCGGCTTAGTTGGTTATTATCGGAGATTCGTAGAAGGGTTTTCTCGAATCGCTACTCCACTAACTCAGCTGACTCGGAAAGATATAAAGTTCGGTTGGAGTGAGGAATGTGAAAAGAGTGTTCAAGAACTCAACAGGAGACTCATTTCAGCACCTGTTCTGACAATACCATCTGGTTCGGAGGGATTTGTCATCTACAGTGATGCTTCGGGCAAAGGGTTAGGATGTGTTCTCATGCAACATGAGAAATTCATAGCCTATGCCTCACGACAACTCAAAGAATATGAGAGAAATTATCCTACTCATGACCTAGAGTTAGCAGCTGTGGTCTTCGCACTTAAAATTTGGAGGCATTACTTGTATAGGGAGAAGGTGGAGATCTTTACGGATCATAAAAGCCTCAAATATTTCTTCACTCAAAAGGAACTCAACATGCGACAACGACGTTGGCTTGAACTGTTGAAAGATTATGATCATACCATTCAATACCATCTTGGAAAGGAGAACGTGGTAGCTGACGCATTGAGTAGAAGATCATATGCGGGTACGAGTGCGATATTGTCAACAAAAAGGCCCATTTTGTGTGACTTGCAAAGAATGGAGATAAAGATAAAGACTCTAGGGACCCACGTGATAATGGCGAATATACGAGTAGAACTGACTTTAATTGATAAAGTTAAAGCTGCTCAAACTATAGACCTGGAACTGATGCGTATGAGGAAGAAAGTGCAAGAAGGTGCTATGCCGAAAGCAAGAATCGATGATGAAGGAATACTTCGAGTCAACTCCAGACTTTGTGTTCCTAACGACCCTGATTTGAAGTATAAAATCATGATGGAGGCGTACAACACATCGTTTGTAATCCATCCTGGGAGTACCAAAATGTACCGTGATCTTCGTCATACATTTTGGTGGAGCAATATGAAGAAAGAGATAGCGCTGTTTATTTCAAGGTGTCTAACTTGTCAACGAGTCAAGGCGGAACATCAAGTACCAAAAGGTCCATTGCAACCACTTAAAATTCCAGAATGAAAGTGGGAGCACATTACTATAGATTTCGTTACTGGTCTTCCCAAGGTTTCTCAAGGCATTGATGCAATTTGGGTCATTGTTGATAGATTGACCAAGTCTGCTCACTTCTTACCAATACGAGAAACTTATATAGTTGAGCGTCTTGCTCGTATGTACATAAACGAGATTATAAGACTGCATGGTATGCCAGTATCCATTGTTTCTGATCGAGACCCAAGATTCACTTCACGATTTTGGGTTAGTTTACAAAAAGCTATGGGCACGGATTTACGATTTAGTTCGGCATATCATCCTCAGACGGACGGATAATCAGAGAGGACTATTCAAACTCTGGAATATTTATTAAGACTCTGTGTCCTTGACTTCAAGGGAAGTTGGGATAAGTTCTTACCATTGGTAGAGTTTTCCTACAACAACAGTTATCAAGCAAGTATTGGCATGGCTCCATTCGAGGCGTTGTATGGAAGAAAGTGTCGTTCTCCAGTATGCTGGGATGAGGTGGGTGAAGCAACGTTGTTGGGACAGGAGTTGGTATGTATGACTACGGATAAGATTCAAACGATCCGACAACGTATAAAAACCTCACAAGATCGACAAAAGAGTTATGCTGATCTTCATCGAAAGGACGTGGAATTCGATATAGGAGATAATGTGTTGTTACGTGTTGCTCCATAGAAAGGAGCTACAAGATTTAGAAAGTGAGAAAAGCTCAATCCTCGATTCATTGGCCCATTTTTAATCCTCGATCGAGTAGGAACTGTAGCCTATAGACTCGCTTTACCGCCAAGTATGTCTCATGTTCATAACGTTTTTTACATATCCATGTTACGTAAATATATGAAAGATCCGAACCACATTATTGAGTTAGAACCAGGTGAAATAGCGAAAGACTTAACGTATGAAGAGGTACCTGTTCAAATCTTGGATAAGAAGGAACATATTTTATGCTCCAAGGTTATACCTCAAGTCAAAATTTTGTGGAGAAACCACGATGTTGAGGAAATGACCTGGGAGTTAGAATCTGAAATAAATTCAAGGTATCCTTACCTCTACGATATACCAGGTACGTACCCTAATTTCGAGGGCAAAATTTCTTAAGAAGGGGAGGTTGTAAGACCCCAACTTTTATAAATAAAGATGAATTTTTTATAATTATCATTTTTGAATATTATGGAATAAATTTGATATAATGTTATAGTTGTGGGTAGTATTTATAAATTCTGCAAAGTATGCAAGTTGTTATATTATATTCGATTGGTCGAGAAATATTCGTTTTAGCAGAGAATATTCGTACAACGGCGCAATCATTGGTGGACCCCACAACAGAATTATTGTCGAATTGAGAAAACGACAAAAATATTTTTATGAAAATAACGGCAGAAGTTTACCGTTGATACTGTTGAACTACTCGGTAGTAAAAGTACAGTAATACGCGTGGTTGCATAGTAGCACACGGTATTGATTATTGATGCTTACGTGAGAAGTCATTCAGTTTTGTTCAATTATTGCTATAGTAATTGTTTCATAGTATCTCACGTTATTTGATTCAATTATTGTCGATATTTTATATATTGTTAAAATCAATAATTGAGACGACAAAGTTATTAATATTATTATTTACAATATTAACGATTTCTAGAAGTTCTGTCAAGGAGAGGTTTGGTCACCTAATTGCGCGCCAATAGGGAGAAATCCTTATTGGAAAGCCACCTCTTTCCTGAGAACGACCTGGTCGATTAATATTGTGAATTATAATAAAGGTGATAAATGTTGTTAAAATTATTAATGTGATTTTTATGAGGTATTTGTGTAAGTGTTTCTTATTTTATGAATTTCCATTTACCCATTTTTCAAAATAATCGATAAAAAATTATTTAAAAGTGGAGCCCACATGTGAGGGCCACATGTGGGGCCCATATGTGTTGAAAATGATAGGTTGATGTTTTGTGTGGGAAAGGAGGGAGGTATTTTAAATATTTATATATGTTAGTGGATTTTGGTAGAGTATTGAAATGATGAGGGAAGTGCTTGTTTTATTATATATATATATATATATATATATATATATATATATATATGTTGTTAGTGGTGTATGAGTGGTGGGGTGTGTGAATATATATATTGATATCTAGTGTATGTGTGTGGGGGTGTGTGTCGGATGTGGAGGAGAAAATGGTAGTGGGTTTATGTATAAAGGTGGAAAAAGAGAGTATTATATATGTATATAACATGTGTTGTATATATATATATATATATATATATATATATATATATATATATATATATTATATTTGGTAGGCTTTGATTTTAATTGGAGGAAGGCTTGACTTTGGCATTAGTAGGATATCAAAATTTTATCCGTGAGTTATTGCATCTGTGATATTTTCCTCACACAGTGCCCTTCCCTTCTCCTATAAATAGAAGCTCATTCCTTCATTATTTCTTACGAATTCACTGAAACTTTAGAGAGAGAAAATTATAGAGAAAAAGAAGAAAAGATTTCTGCTACTTAACTACTCTTATATTCAGTTCTTTTACGGCAAGGGGTGTTATTCTTTCTTATTCATGAAGAGAACTGTTGTTATTCCACTGCTTATTATTCTATTGGAATAACCTGTATACACGGTCTACCCTATACTTGGTGACATTCTTCTATTATTCTGTTAGAACATCCTGTCTGTGTGTTTTACACCGGACCTGGTTCCGTCTTATTATTATTCTATTGAAACATCCTGTCTGTGTGTTTTACACCGGACCTAGTTTCGTCTTTATTATTATTCTGTTGGAACATCCTGTCTGTGTGTTTTACACCGGACCTGGTTCCGTCTTTATTATTCTGCTGGAACATCCTGTCGGTGCAAATTTTGCCTGACCTGGTTCCGTTATTATTATTCTGTTGGAATAACCTGTTTATGCGAAGTACCGCATGCATGGTGATTTCTTTTGTTATTCCATTCTTTATTATACTCAGTTGGTTAAAGTTTTGACTTCTATACTCCATGAAATTAGTAGAATATCCTTGATATTTGCGCTTCATCTAGTATCTTTTCATGGAAATATTCTTCTGATCATTCTTAAATTTTACTCTACAAAGCAGTATCATGTTAACAATTTGGACATTATTAGTTCTTGGATAAATTAATTCTTGAACTTGTTTTATTGAATTCTTATATCATTGTCATCATCCTCATATTTATTTATTTTTTTGAAAGTCGTCTGGGGCCTGTAGTGCATAGATGGACTTGGTATGATTATGACCAGGGATTATTCGGTGTAATCATGACTGTAATGTTACAAATGATGTGGTAAAAGTCCTCATTGGCCCGTAGTGCATTGATGGGCAGTTGTTGGCATGATCATGATCATTAATAAATACACAAATATTCTTGGCTCGTAGTGCATGAATAATTGTGGTCGTGATACTAAAGAATATCCTTGGCCGTAGTGCAGGGGTGATTCAATGATGTGGAATATTTATTAAGCTGAGTCTCAGCGATAATAGTGATGAAAAATCTTTTAAATCATAAAAGATAGTAGATTTTATTTTTTACTTGACTCTTTTAATGGATTGCTTGTTCCGCTGCAGTTAAACTTGATGTCTATTATATTTTATCAGTTTAACATTATTGGAGACTAATGATAATTTATTCTGTATTATCTTAGTTATAATATTTCTTACTGGGCTAGTTGAGCTCACCCTTTTTTTTTTATTATTCTCTTCAGAAAATGAGAATATAATTGAGACGAGTCGGGAAACGGAGTGATGGACCAGATGATAGCATTAGTAGTCTTCACTTTTCTATGTAATAATGTAATAATAAATGTAATGAGGACCCCATTGAGTTTGTATATTGTCTATCTGACAATATTTGTATTAAAACTCACAGCATATGTTTAGTCGTATTTTACACGACTGTTGTATAATTAAATTATATTTGAATTTTGTGCCATGTATTTGGCGACTCAGAATAGGTGATGTATACCTATTTTGGGGGTGTCACACTGCGTATACTGGTTATTCCAGCAGAATCATAAAGAATGGAATAACAGAAGTTCTCTTCATGAATACAAAAGAAAATAATATTCCTTACGAGTACAACAAATAATATCCCTTACCGTAAAAGAAACTTGATATCGGAGTAGTGAAGTAGCAGAATACTTTTCTTATTTCTCTCTATAGTTTCTCTCTCTAAAGTTTCAGTGAATTCGTAAGAAAAAAATGAATGAATGAGCTTCTATTTATAGAAAAATGGACTGCATAGTAACTAACTCATGAACGGTCTAGATTGATTTACTTTAATCTGACGGTCCATATTTAAAGCAAAATCTTTAAAATAAAATATAATATATTCTATTTATAATCTAATAAAACGAATAACTTTATAAAAGATTTTACTATACAAACACTATGCAGACACTATGCAAATACTATGCATAATAAAATATAATATATTCTAATTATTGTCTAATAAAACAGATAACTTTATAAAAGTATTCTGTTTTATATAAAAAGATTTTACTATTAGCCTAATAAAACGAATAACTTTATAAAAGTATTCTGTTTTATATAAAAAGCTTTTCTGTTTTATTACATTAATAATACCAATAAAACAAAACTAAGTGACTTATCACGTAAGCATCAATAATCAATACCGTGTGCTACTATGCAACCATGCGTATTACTGTACTTTTACTTCCGAGTAGTTCAACAGTATTAATGGTAAAACTTCCGCCGTTATTTTCATAAAGTATTTTTGTCGTTTTCTCAATTCGACAATAATTCCGTTGTAGGGTCCACCAATGATTGTGTCGTCGTACGAATATTCCCTGTTAAAACGAATATTCTCCGACCAATCGAATATTATATAGCAACTTGCGTACTTTACAAAATTTATAAATATTACCCACAACTATAACATTATATCAATTTCACTCCATAATATTTAAAAATGATATTTATAGAAAATTCATCTTTATTTATAAAAGTTGGTGTCTTACAATTATGTTTTTATTTAGCAAAAAAAAAAACATTATGTTTTTTCAAGCTTTTTGAAGCAAACTAGGGTGATAATTCAATACTACAGTTGTTCAATGCATCTTTTCTTTTATGAGTTTTAATCAATTTTGGAATTAATTTAAATCCATTAATTAGTTGAATTTAAATAAAATTATAAGTGCATTTGATAGTCTATAATAAGGCCGATTTAGAGAGGACGATATATGATTTAAGTAGAAATTATATATTGTATTTTAATTATATTCAAAGTGGGGTATATGAAAATGTGCATTGTTGTTTGAAAAACTTTTTCCTTTAAGTCCCATATTGGTAAAGAGTTAAACTATTTAATGATTTATAAACATAACGAGAATAGTTTAATTTACTTGTGGTACTAATAGGAGTTAAACTATTTCCCGGGTGTTGGTCGCAAGCATTTTTGTAAATATGTGGTGGCATATTACCGTATATATATATTATCTTTAACAAACTTTTTTGGTAAGGGGCAATAATCACCTTAAGGACATGGACTATCATATTAAACTTCTATGGAAATTATAGTTGATAATCCGCTTCAGTTGCAATTGAAATAAATAAATAAAATTGTATTTTTTTTATTTAATAAGCATATATACCAATTATATTCTAATTAAGAATAAGCCAAAGTGCAGATTTGATAGTTGATTAATTTGATTGAAACTAATTTTAGAACATACAACTTGAAATTACTACCAATATATAAGCTCTTAAGTTTATGTTTTTAAATGTAACAGAATCTGATTTTTGGCTTCTTTGAGAAATTAGGGTTTCCATTTTGAAACATAACTAACAACTTTTTCTTGCTTGCTTGCTAGCTGCATATCTACAATAAAAATAAATTAAATTGTATTCGTATTCGTATTAGGAGGCATATATAAGCAGCATATTACAGTAAAATGAAGTCAAATATATAAGGGTGGGACATAATTAATTTAACTTTAAAAACAAAAATGAATATCCATATATTAGATTTAAAAAATAAATCAAACTACAAGATTTTGTTTGAGTTTGGAAGAAGATTATATTAATTATATGTTAGAAATATTTCAAAGAAATTAATTAATTAATTAGATCGTGGGTGGCGCTAATGAGATATTGATGTCTTAGTCTAGTGATTAAGATTCAAGTGTTGTGACTTTTGGTTTTAGTTTAATTTTCACTAGCATGAGTTTATTTAAAATATAATTAATCATACAAAAAATACCAAATAGAATACATATATATATTACACAATGTACTTTAGTCTTTTTTTTTTAAAATATATATATATATATTTCCTTCTTTCTGCAAAAAGAATATTATTGTTATTCTTTTCTTAGTCAATTTATGAAATTCTAAATTAATTTTAAAATAATGTAAAAATGTGTTTGATTTTAATTAATGAATATTTAATATTATAAACTACTTAAAGAGTATTACAAAGTACAAATTTATTATTTAAAATAAATTCAAATAACAATTTAAATTTGAAAATCTCACAAATTAATTAGTATCAAAATAAAATAGGAGTCTTTTGACAAAAATATATTAATTAAAGAAATACTTTGATCCTTCTGCAAAGCAATTGCTTGACTTGAGGCAACTAATAATTGAATTACTGTGAAGGATACGGATCCAGCTATTTTTCTGTTTTTACACTTAATTTAATCAAACCTTTCTCTCTCTCTCTCTAATCATGTTTATTCTATATAATTATGGCAAACTTGAATATGACCACCAACCACCAAAGCTGTACGTACCTATCATGCATACAATCACAATTCACAAAGAACATCCTTTATTCTGCATGCAATGTAATCACGTCACGTATATTTTGGTTGTCTTTAATCTGAAATTTAACTTCATTTGCCCATACTTAAAAGGAGGGTCTTTATCACATGTCGGTATAACTTTTTTTTGTTTTCTATTTAATCATAAATAAAATGTCGTTTAATTATATCTTAATACATCTTAATAGTTCACTTCTTAATATATCATAATAATTTATATTTTTGTATACAAATATGAATCTAAACTATTCAGATAACCTTTTAATATAAAGATGTGGATTGTTAAGATGTATTAAGAGTTGAGTTGTTAAAATACATTAAGATGTAATTAAACACCAACTCTCATCCGATTTTTTTAAAAAAAAATTTACACACATTACAGAAATATGATAAATGGATTTTACTTTTATTCATTTGTATTTTATTGTAAAGTTAAAATAAAATAAATTTAATTCTACACGTACATCAGAGTGCAGCCAGTGAAAATATATGAAATTCATTTATCAATTCCTTTTGATATTTGTGCTCAATTTTTTTAAAATTTTATTATTATTATTATTATTATTATTGTGTGTTTGTGCTCAAGTTATACTTGTCAGATTACGAAGAATGACATATTAGCCACTCATATATGCTAATATGCGTGTGTATATATTGTAAAAAATATGTTTTTTTTATATGAAAGTCTAATGGAACGTATTATTTTCATATATATTTTTAATATTTTTGCATGGTTTCTTCTCATATAAAAGTGGAATCCACTGTATGTGTGACGCCCCCAAAATTATGTATACATCACCCATCTTGGGTCGTCAGATACATAGTACAGAATACAAATACAACTTACTAATACAACTGTCGTGTACAATACGACAAAACATAAACTGTGAGTTTGAATACAAATATTATCTTCTAGAGAGTATTCATACTCAAAAGGAGTCCTCGTTACATTTATTAACACACCATTACATAGAATAGTGAGGACTACTAACTAATACTATCATTCGGACCATCACTCCGTTCCCCGACTTGCCCCAGCTACGTTCTCATTTCCTGAAGAGAACGGTGAAAGAAAGGGTGAGCTCAACTAGCCCAGTAAGAAATATTATGACTAAGATAATGCAGAATAAATTATCATTAGCCTTCAACAATATTAAACTGATAAAATACAATAGACATCAAGTTTAACTGCAGCGGAACAAGCAATCCATTAAAAGAGTCAAGTAGAAGATAAACTCTACTATCTTTTATGATTTAAAAGATTTTCCAACACTGTGATCGCTGAGACTCAGCTTAATAATATAATCCACATCATCGAATCACCCCTGCACTACTGCCAAGGATATTCGTATATTCATTAATGGTCATGATCATGCCAACAACTGTCCATCAATGCACTACGGGCCAATGAGGACTTTTACCACATCATTTGTAACATTACGGTCATGATTATACCGAATAATCCCTGGTCATAATCATACCAAGTCCATCTATGCACTACAGGCCACAGATGACTTTCAATATTTTATAAACATGAGGATGATGACAATGATATAAGAATTCAATAAAACAAGTTCAAGAATTAATTTATCCAAGAATTAACAACGTCCAAATTGTCAACATGATACTACTTTGTGGAGTAAAATTCAAGAATGATCAGGGGAATATTTTCATGAATAGATACTAGATGAAACGCAATTATCAAGGATATTCCACAAATTTCATGGAGTATAGAAGTCAAAACTTAACCAACTGAGTACAATAAAGAATGAAATAACAAAAGAAATCACCATGCATGCGATAGACCGCACAGACAGGTTATTCCAACAGAATAATAAATAATGGAACCAGGTCCGGCGTAAACGCACAGACAGGATATTCCGACAGAATAATAAATAATGGAACCAGGTCCGGTGTAAAACACGCAGACAGGATGTTCCAACAGAATAATAACAAAAACGGAACCAGGTCCGGTGTAAAACACACAGACAGGATGTTCCGACAGAATAATAAATAATGGAACCAGGTCCGGTGTAAAACACGCAGACAGGATGTTCCAACAGAATAATAACAAAAACGGAACCAGGTCCGGTGTAAAACACACAGACAGGATGTTCCAACAGAATAATAGAAGAATGTCACCAAGTATAGGGTAGACCACGTATACAGGTTATTCCAACAGAATAATAAGAAATGGAATAACAACAGTTCTCTTCATGAATAAGAAAGAATAACACCCCTTACCGTTTTAAAGAAGAGCTGAAGTAAGGAAGTAGTTAAGTAGCAGAATACTCTTCTTCTCTCTCTCTATAGTTTCTCTCTATAGTTTCTCTCTCTAGAGTTCAGTGAATTCGTAAGAAATAATGAAGGAATGAGCTGCTATTTATAGAAAAATAGAATGCATAGTAACTAATCCATGAACGGTCCAGATTGATTACTTTAATCTGACGGTCCATATTTAAAGAAAAATCTTTTAAATAAAATATAATATATTCTATTTATAGAATAACTTTAATAAAGTATTTTGTTTTATATAAAAAGATGTTTCTGTTTTATTACGTTAATAATACGAATAAAACAAAACATCATTATCGCTAAATAATTCATATTATTAACTGACAATAATTGAATCAAACTGAGTGACTTCTCACATAAGCATTAATAATCAATACCGTGTGCTACTATGCAACCACACGTATTACTGTACTTTTACTACCGAGTAGTTCAACAGTAACAATGGTAAAACTTCCGCCGTTATTTTTAATAAACTATCTTTGTCGTTTTCTCAATCCGACAATAATTCTGTTGTGGGGTCCACCAATGATTGTGTCGTTGTACGAATATTCCCTGTTAAAACGAATATTCCCCGACCAATCGAATATTATATAACAACTTGCGTACTTTGCAAAATTTATAAATATTACCCACAACTATAACATTATATCAAATTAACTCCATAATATTCAAAAATGATATTTATAGAAAATTTATCTTTATTTATAAAAGTTGGGGTCTTACAACCTCCCCTTCTTATGAAATTTCGCCCTCGAAATTAGGGTACGTACCTGGTATGTCGAAGAGTAAGGATACCTTGATTTCATTTCAGATTCTAACTCCCAAGTCATTTCCTCAACATCGTGGTTTCTCCACAAAACTTTGACTTGAGGTATAACCTTGGAGCGTAGAATATGTTCCTTCTTATCCAAGATTTGAACAGGAACTTCTTCATACGTCAAATCTTCCGCTATTTCGTCCGGTTCTAACTCAATAATGTGGTTCGGGTCTTCCACATATTTGCGTAACATGGATATGTGAAAAACGTTATGAACACGAGACATACTTGGCGGTAAAGCGAGTCTATAAGCCACAGTTCCTACTCGATCGAGGATTAAAAATGGACCGATGAATCGAGGATTGAGCTTTCCTCTCTTTCCAAATCTCGTAACTCCTTTCCATGGAGCAACACGTAAGAACACATGATCTCCTACATCAAATTCCACGTCCTTCGATGAAGATCAGCATAACTCTTTTGTCGATCTTGTGAGGTTTTTATACGTTGTCGGATCGTTTGAATCTTTTCTGTAGTCATACGTACCAACTCCGGTCCCAACAACGTTGCTTCACCCACCTCATCCCAGCATACTGGAGAACGACATTTTCTTCCATACAATGCTTCGAATGGAGCCATGCCAATACTTGCTTGATAACTGTTGTTGTAGGAAAACTCCACCAATGGTAAGAACTTGTCCCAACTTCCTTTGAAGTCAAAGACACAGAGTCTTAATAGATCTTCAAGAGTTTGAATAGTCCTCTCTGATTGTCCGTCCGTCTGAGGATGATATGCTGAACTAAATCGTAACTCCGTGCCCATAGCTTTTTGTAAACTAACCCAAAATCGTGAAGTGAATCTTGGGTCTCGGTCAGAAACTATGGATACTGGCATACCATGCAGTCTTACAATCTCGTTTATGTACATACGAGCAAGACGTTCAAGTGTATAAGTTTCTCGTATCGGTAAGAAATGAGCAGACTTGGTCAATCTATCAACAATGACCCAAATCGCATCAATACCTTGAGAAACCCTAGGAAGACCGGTAACGAAATCCATGGTAATGTGCTCCCACTTCCATTCTGGAATTTCAAGTGGTTGCAATGGACCTTTTGGTACTTGATGCTCCGCTTTGACTCGTTGACAAGTTAGACACCTTGAGATAAACAACGCTATCTCTCTCTTCATATTGCTCCACCAAAATGTATGACGAAGATCATGATACATTTTGGTACTTCCAGGATGGATTGCAAACGGTGTGTTGTGCGCCTCCATCATGATTTCATACTTTAAATCAGGGTTGTTAGGAACACAAAGTCTGGAGTTGACTCGAAGTATTCCTTCTTCATCGATTCTTGCTTCCGGTATAGCACCTTCTTGCACTTTCTTCTTCATACGCATCAGCTCCAGGTCTGTAGCTTGAGCAGCTTTAACTTTATCGATTAAAGTCGGTTCTACTCGTATATTCGCCATCATCACATGGGTCCCTGGAGTCTTTAACTCTATCTCCATCCTTTGCAAATCACACAAAATGGGCCTTTGTGTTGACAATATCGCACTTGTACTTGCATATGATCTTCTACTCAATGCGTCAGCTACCACGTTCGCTTTTCCAGGATGGTATTGAATGGTATGATCATAATCTTTCAACAGTTCAAGCCAACGTCGTTGTCGCATGTTGAGTTCCTTTTGAGTGAAGAAATATTTGAGGCTTTTATGATCCGTAAAGATCTCCACCTTCTCCCCATACAAGTAATGCCTCCAAATTTTAAGTGCAAAGACAACAGCTGCCAACTCTAGATCATGAGTAGGATAATTCCTCTCATATTCCTTGAGTTGTCTTGATGCATAGGCTATGACTTTTCCATGTTGCATGAGAACGCATCCCAACCCTTTGCTCGAAGCATCACTGTAGATGACAAATCCCTCCGAGCCAGATGGTATTGTTAGAACAGGTGCTGAAATGAGTCTCCTCTTGAGTTCTTGAAAACTCTGCTCACATTCTTCGCTCCAACTGAACTTTGTATCTTTTCGAGTCAGCTGAGTTAATGGAGTAGCGATTCGAGAAAATCCTTCCACGAATCTCCGATAATAACCAGCTAAACCAAGAAAGCTACGTACTTCGGTCACTGATTTAGGTTGCTCCCAGCTTTGAATAGCTTCAATCTTTGCCGGGTCAACCGATATTCCACGACTTGATACTACGTGCCCAAGGAATGCTACCTCCTCCAGCCAGAACTCGCATTTCTTCAACTTGGCATAAAGTTTGTATTCACGAAGCTTTTGGAGTACCAGCCTCAAGTGTTGCTCATGATCTTCACGGCTTTTGGAATAAACAAGGATGTCATCGATAAAGACGACCACAAAGTGATCCAAATATTCCTTGAATACCCGGTTCATCATATCCATGAAGGCAGCAGGAGCATTAGTCAATCCAAAAGACATAACTAAGAATTCATAATGCCCATACCGAGTTCTGAAGGCAGTCTTTGGAATATCCTCAGTTCTAACCTTCAGCTGATGATATCCAGAACGAAGATCGATCTTTGAAAAGAATTGTGCTCCTTGCAACTGGTCAAACAGGTCATCAATACGTGGCAATGGATACCTATTTTTGATGGTGACATGATTCAACTCCCGATAATCAATACAAAGTCGCATACTCCCATCTTTCTTCTTCACGAACAGAACAGGAGCACCCCAAGGAGAAGTACTAGGACGAATAAAACCAATGTCTAACAATTCCTGCAGTTGAGTCTTTAACTCCTGAAGTTCAATAGGAGCCATTCGATATGGGGCTTTGGAAATGGGTTTTGTACCGGGTTCAAGGTCGATACAAAATTCAATTTCACGCTCTGGGGGTAGGCCAGGAAGTTCTTCGGGAAATACGTCAGGAAATTTATTAACAACAGAAATATCATTCAAAGCTGACGTATTTTTGTTTAGATCTGTGACATGAGCTAAGAAAGCTTGACATCCGTTTTTCAATAAACGAATAGCTTTATGGCTTGAGATGACAGCGATTGATTTTAATGGTTTGGTTGCTTGAATTCGCATAATAGGTCGATTAGGAATATGAAAGCTAACAACCTTACGAAAACAATCAATTTTTGCATGATGAGTAGTTAACCAATCAATCCCTAGAATCACGTCAAATGCAAGTATTTTTAATGAAATCAGATCGACAGGTAATGTGTGGGTACCAACTTGAACCAAACAAGACTTATAAACCGTGGATGTAATGAAGGTTTCTCCCAATGGAGTTTCAACTGCTAAGTCAAAGTCTAATTTCTCCGGAATCAAATTTAATCGATGAGCGCAAGTAGGAGAAATAAAAGAATGGGTAGAACCGGTATCAAATAAAGTATAGACTTCGTTAGAGTTTATGATAAGCTTACCCGTGATGACCTCATTCGGGTTCCTTGCTCTCTGGGAGTTCACAACAAACGCTCTCCCTTGCACAACCGGTTTTGACTTTTCTGGGACGGCCTTTGGTGCCTCCATCCTAGCTGAATTTGTCTTCGGTAAACGACAAAATCGGGCTAAATGACCTTCTCTTCCACAATTATAACATGCTTTGGACGGCATCGCGCAGTTTGGACTGATGTGCCCCTCCCCTCCGCATTTGAAACATATGATAGGTGGTCGTTCTCCTTCCTTAACGACAGGTGCTGGTGCTGACGTCTTTCCATCATTGTTGAATCTCCTCTTCTTGAAATGCCCATTTTTATTGTTTTGGCCCTGATTACCACCGAAGTGGTTACCATTTCTGGCCTGTTGATTCCCTCCACGCTTGTTGTCACCGCTTCGATGACTGCTTTCACTGGTATTATCATTTTGTCGGCTGCTCTCTTTTGGTTGCGTTGTCTCGTTATCGCGCTCCACCAACTGAGCCCTATTTACAACATCTGAATACAAACACAGTTTATGAGAAACAAGATGTTGACGTATCTCCGGCTTCAAACCTCTTAAAAATATCCGCGTCATTCTTTCTTCATTATCCACCAGGTGGGACGCAAACCGGGATAACTCCGCAAATTTTGCCTCGTACTGCGACACGGTCATATTATTCTGCTCCAATTTGATGAACTCCACCTCCTTCATGTGACGAATACTCTCGGGAAAGTATTTGTCGTTAAACAGCTCTTGGAACTTCTCCCAGGTCATCTTTCAGTGCGGCAGGTTGAGTACGCTTTATCGATTCCCACCAGTAATCTGCCTCTCCTCGCAACATAAAGGCGGCAAAGGGAACCTTTTGCTCCTCGGAGCAACCCAAGACATCAAATATCTTGGTGATCTGCTTTATCCATGTTTCAGCTACAAGTGGTTTGGGTTCTCCCTTAAACTCCGGTGGTCCCAGCTCCTTAAACTGTTTAGCGGTGACCGCCAGAGAGTTTCCAGTATTTCCACCTACGTTGTGGACAGGAGCCGCTTTCACCTGTTGTTGCATGAATTGCATAAAGCCTCTGAACATTTGATCATTCATCATTTGGTCAGTGTTGTTGTTTGCATGAGGATTGTCACCTTCCTGATGCACATTATCCTGATTATTGATATGTGGTGAATCAACAGTCGCCTGTGCTCCATTGCTATTCTCAACATTCTCAGATGCCATTTTCAGATACTGCCACAAAATAAAAATTAATTGATATGTCATATTTTATCCTTATATTATGACCGACCAATTAAATACCATGCAAATAAACTTAGGTAGGTCATACTAGCGAAGAAATTCCCCGTCTCTCCCCTCCTAGTTCTATTCTCACATCTTAGCCAGGGATCATATCCCTAAGCTCTGATACCAACTGTGACGCCCCCAAAATTAGGTATACATCACCCATCTTGGGTCGTCAGATACATAGTACAGAATACAAATACAACTTACTAATACAACTGTCGTGTACAATACGACAAAACATAAACTGTGAGTTTGAATACAAATATTATCTTCTAGAGAGTATTCATACTCAAAAGGAGTCCTCATTACATTTATTAACACACCATTACATAGAATAGTGAGGACTACTAACTAATACTATCATTCGGACCATCACTCCGTTCCCCGACTTGCCCCAGCTACGTTCTCATTTTCTGAAGAGAACAGTGAAAGAAAGGGTGAGCTCAACTAGCCCAGTAAGAAATATTATGACTAAGATAATGCAGAATAAATTATCATTAGCCTTCAACAATGTTAAACTGATAAAATATAATAGACATCAAGTTTAACTGCAGCGGAACAAGCAATCCATTAAAAGAGTCAAGTAGAAAATAAACTCTACTATCTTTTATGATTTAAAAGATTTTCCAACACTGTGATCGCTGAGACTCAGCTTAATAAAATAATCCACATCATCGAATCACCCCTGCACTACGGCCAAGGATATTCGTATATTCATTAATGGTCATGATCATGCCAACAACTGTCCATCAATGCACTACGGGCCAATGAGGACTTTTACCACATCATTTGTAACATTACGGTCATGATTATACCGAATAATCCCTGGTCATAATCATACCAAGTCCATCTATGCACTACAGGCCACAGATGACTTTCAACATTTTATAAACATGAGGATGATGACAATGATATAAGAATTCAATAAAACAAGTTCAAGAATTAACAACGTCCAAATTGTCAACATGATACTACTTTGTGGAGTAAAATTCAAGAATGATCAGGGAATATTTTCATGAATAGATACTAGATGAAACGCAATTATCAAGGATATTCCACAAATTTCATGGAGTATAGAAGTCAAAACTTAACCAACTGAGTACAATAAAGAATGAAATAACAAAAGAAATCACCATGCATGCGATAGACCGCACAGACAGGTTATTCTTAACAGAATAATAAATAATGGAACCAGGTCCGGCGTAAACGTACAGACAGGATATTCCGACAGAATAATAAATAATGGAACCAGGTCCGGTGTAAAACACACAGACAGGATGTTCCAACAGAATAATAACAAAAACGGAACCAGGTCCGGTGTAAAACACACAGACAGGATGTTCCGACAGAATAATAAATAATGGAACCAGGTCCGGTGTAAAACACGCAGACAGGATGTTCCAACAGAATAATAACAAAAACGGAACCAGGTCCGGTGTAAAACACACAGACAGGATGTTCCAACAGAATAATAGCAGAATGTCACCAAGTATAGGGTAGACCACGTATACAGGTTATTCCAACAGAATAATAAGAAATGGAATAACAACAGTTCTCTTCATGAATAAGAAAGAATAACACCCCTTACCGTTTTAAAGAAGAGCTGAAGTAAGGAAGTAGTTAAGTAGCAGAATACTCTTCTTCTCTCTCTCTATAGTTTCTCTCTATAGTTTCTCTCTCTAGAGTTCAGTGAATTCGTAAGAAATAATGAAGGAATGAGCTGCTATTTATAGAAAAATAGAATGCATAGTAACTAATCCATGAACGGTCCAAATTGATTACTTTAATCTGACGGTCCATATTTAAAGAAAAATCTTTTAAATAAAATATAATATATTCTATTTATAGAATAACTTTAATAAAGTATTTTGTTTTATATAAAAAGATGTTTCTGTTTTATTACGTTAATAATACGAATAAAACAAAACGTCATTATCGCTAAATAATTCATATTATTAACTGACAATAATGGAATCAAACTGAGTGACTTCTCACATAAGCATTAATAATCAATACCGTGTGCTACTATGCAACCACACGTATTACTGTACTTTTACTACCGAGTAGTTCAACAGTAACAATGGTAAAACTTTCGCCGTTATTTTTAATAAACTATCTTTGTCGTTTTCTCAATCCGACAATAATTTTGTTGTGGGGTCCACCAATGATTGTGTCGTTGTACGAATATTCCCTGTTAAAACGAATATTCCCCAACCAATCAAATATTATATAACAACTTGCGTACTTTGTAAAATTTATAAATATTACCCACAACTATAACATTATATCAAATTAACTCCATAATATTCAAAAATGATATTTATAGAAAATTTATCTTTATTTATAAAAGTTGGGGTCTTACAGTATGCTCACGTGAGATAAAACTATGTAGAAATATCAATATATATATACAGGGCCGGCCCTGAGTTTTTAAGGGCCTAAATCGACAACAAAAAAAATAGGCCTTTTATGAATTGCTATTAAGATAGGCATAAAAAAAAACTACGAACTTTCCTTGAACAAAAGAGCATCAATACGAAAGAATACAAGTCTGCCATTGAGATTTGAGCCTATTTCATTGGATAAATTTTTTATAAGCCTTTAAATTTAAACTAACGTGAACTGGACTCTTTTATTTTGGGTATATATATACATAACACAAATATCTCTTGGGGACCCTAAAATTTTGTAAATTTTAGTGGGCCTAAAACGCAGGCACCTTAGGCTTTAGCCTAGGGCCAGTACTGTATATATATATATATATATATATATATATATATATATATATATATATGAAAAAATGTATGTACACAGCTGTGTATTACACAATCGGTTATGACAACGGTATTTTAGGCTATAGCGACGGTTTCACCCGTCGTCATAGCCCTACTGTATAATACACAGCTGTGTATATACATATAGCCCTATATATATATATATATATATATATATATATATTATATATATATATATATATATATATATATATAGTCCCCTTCAGTTGAGGGATCCCTCAAATAGTGTTATTTGAGGGATAGCGTGCTCAACCGTTGGATTTTTTTTAATAACTTAATGTGGCTGAGATTTTACATCTTATGTGTTGCATTGGATAACCGTTGCATTGGATGTGTTGGGTTATTTGTAAAATCTCAGCCACATAAAGTTATTAAAACAGATCTAACGGTTGAGCGCACTATCCCTCAAATAACACTATTTGAGGGATCCCTCAACTAAAGGGGACTGTATATATATATATATATATATATATATATATATATATATCAGTTCCCAAATCTAATATGCCATTTGAAAGAATGAAAAGCCCAAAGGCATGATCATAAATTCATAGTTATCAATTCATCTTATACCATCAACTATAAATATTAACCCAATTCTATATTAGCCTATGTAGCTGATTTAGACATTTAGTTGTATATGGGTGATACAATTTGAAAGTCCAAGAATCTGAAAACCCAAATCAATGTGAACTTAAAGTAGATATATAGTGTGATATTAAACTTAGAAAGTACTTACATCTCTTATGGCTTTTTCGGCCCAGTTTAAATCTTACTTCTAACTTATTTCTATGAAATCACCGTATATCTAAAACTACGACGTTCAATCAATTGAGTAAGTTAATTTGATTAGTCGAGTTGAGTTAATTTTTTATTTTCACCTCCATGTCATCTCTCAATATTAAATTCTTTTTCTTTCTTTTCCTTTTTTTATATTAAATAGAAAAATACAAAAGTTTAATACCTTTCAACTTTATCAACACATACATTCACAATATATTAATATACGTCGAATAAAATAAATATAACTATTCACATTTTTAAATTCATGTAATTGAATCTTTTTTCTCCACACGTGTTTTAAATTTCACAGTTATAATATTTAGGTAGATTTTACATACTAATAATCTATATTATTAAGGGAGATCTTGGACTCTTTTGGTGCATTTACCTTAAAACTTCAATTATATCCTTCTTCTTTTTTAATTTCATAGTTATTATCATAATTTAAATACCCTATTTTAGTAATGTCAAACTCACTTACACCTTTCAAAATAAATTAGGCATTATCTATATACTTCCTTATTTTTCTCTCAATTTATTTATTTAAATTCCCCAAGTAGTTTTAACTCTTATTTTTATTTTTATTCGGTACGTAGTAGTAAAACTTTAAAGCAATTTACAATAATAAATTTTGTACGTGGTAAAACTTTAAAGCAAGCATTCCCCCTCGGCCACTTCCCTTGACCAAAGAAAGATGCCCGCTTTATGCCCAAAAGCTACTTCATCCCGATTTTCATGTTTGTTCAGGGCTGTTTAGTTAAGATTGAATGACGGAATGGTTTAATCGGTCAATAAGTATGTTTATTTTGAAAAAAAAAATCGTTTAAATGGCTGAATTAACCATTCAGACGATTTGAGCTGAATGGTGTAGTATCATTTTTTGGCTGATGAAGTTATTTTTTTTTATAATATTAACTATTTTATTAAGTAATATTAAATAAATTTATAACAATTTTGAATTTTTTTTATATGGGTAAATAATAAAAATATGTTATTCAAATGTTTCAGACATATTAATTATCAAATAAATTTTTTTATTCAGATTCATTCAGTTTTTATCAAACAATCTCTGTTGATATTGAACGACGATAGAGCTATGTGAGTTTTACGTGTGAAAATATAAAAAAAATACATGGAAATATGGGTTTTTTTATATATAAATAAAAAGGTAGTTGCTTCCGAAAACAGAAAAAACGGTTGGTGTGAATGAGATGAGTAACGACTAGTCGACTAACGGCTCTCCGATTTCCTATCTTCATTGACTGGACCATCGAGGTATGAGGCGCAGGATAAGCCAAAACAAGCGGAGGAGATGACAGAAAGAACACAGCGCACCACACAGAGAGACGATACTTCACGCATCTCCCGTGAAACTTGAAACCAACACAGATTAATTGAATTTGGAAATAGGGGACCAATTGACACACGTCGCTTGCAGCCCAATGACAATTCATACTAATTCCACCGCTAATTCCTCCTTATTAATAACCCTAATTCCCTCTTCTGTTTCATTCATAAACAATTCATCACCTTCTTCCAGTTTTAGACTCAATTTACAACATCTCAACTGTTCCTCCATTAATTCCTCTGGTAATACTTTTAGCCCTATTTATGAGTATAGATATGTAGTGGACTGTGTGTTATATCTGTTCTTATTTTTAGCTGCAAAAGCTAGAAATGTATGCACCACATGCTATGTTGTTCTTATTGACTCGCGTGGACATGTTTGTAATTTCATTTTGATGCACAGATTGTTTGGATTGGTTCATTTCCTTTTGTGTTTGCTATATATTGTTTATTATATGAATAGATTAATATTTACTGTAGCTCATTCTTAAATCTCTTTCTTCTTCTTCTTAAGAGCTGAGACAGAAGTGCTTTAGAATTGAAGGAATATAATTAATGAGGGGATGAAATAGAGAAGGAAATGAGATGGAGAGAGCAATGAATAAAATTCACAAATTTGATTAATGGAAATGCTTTATTCCTCCACGTCAATAGAATATCCATTTCAACGGAAACGGTTTAGTCTTGAAAAGTACAAGAATAGGACTTGGATATGCTAATATGCTATTATTCATACTGTTCAAGGTAGCTAATAGAGGGTGCAATCGTGTATAATTGTAGCTCAAATTACTTCTCACGGTTCTGATTCGATGATTTAATTATTCCATTTTTACTTGGTACTTTTCTTAGCTGCTCTGTTTCTGGAATTCTATATTTATCAACTTTCATGTATGTTCAGTTGCTGGTATGGATTCAACTGCTGCTACAAGTGTATACCCTTTGCATCGGACTAAAACTATTCACCTGGTTTGTTCCCCTTTCATCCCCTTCCCCCATCGTTTAGTGGTAGACTTTAGCGCCGTATTACATATTTGATGCTAAAATTGTTTAAGAGTTGAGACCTCCAAGTTGCAACTCAAAGGCACAGCATGTTTTGTTTGTAGGTGAGACATGCTCAAGGTATTCATAATGTAGAAGGAGAAAAGGACCATAGTGCCTACTTATCTCAAGAACTCTTTGATGCACACCTTACTCCTCTTGGCTGGCAGCAGGTAATCTCCATAGAATATGGTTCAATGTTTTAATATCCTAATTTACTTTACTTTTTAAGAACGACAGAATATTTCAACAAGATGTCAAAGATAATATTAGGTTTACTGTTTTCTGTTCTTGATGGGAACACTTACTGTTCCCATTCAAGATAGATCTTCTTTTCTATAATGAGAACATCTAGTTAATATTTACCTTTATATTTATTTTTATGCATACCTTTTTTAATCCTTCTAGGTTTTAACCCAAAGGAATGGTTCTATATATCTCTTTAATGCTTTTGAATAGGTAGATAATCTGCACAAGCATGTTCGTGCATCCAGACTTTCAAAAAAGATTGAATTAGTCATTGTTTCACCATTGTTAAGGTATGTCTCTTGCCGCAATTTTGACGCATGTTAAAATTTTCCAATATCTTAAATATTTCTGTTACCTGGTGAAAAATTCTGATGCTCTCTCATTCGGTGTTATGATCTACCGACCAAGAAACCCCTTACATGTTCTCCTGTTACGTTATTAAAATTTACCATATGAGCATTATAACTATGTATCTTCTGGATGTAGGCATACATCAAACGTTGGCATTTCTCACTCACATACGCCTTATCTATGTAATAGTTTCTGTAACATAAAATTAGTAATTTATTACTTTTTAATTTACGTTATGATATTAGCGTAGAGCTACAAGCGAAGTGATACAACTTGCGAGTCGACTGGACTAGACTCATGGGCTAAATGAGAGCGTTAAATATATTAGCTACATATTTTATTGTAAATGCTTGATAAGAACTCAAGCCGAACTTGATTTGCCTAATGAGATAAATGAACAGAGTTAAAAGATGCATTGGAATGATCTCAACTTGAACTTGATAAAAATCTTAAGCACTCGAGTTGACTAGATTGTTACTTGACTTGGTTACATCCCTACTTTGACCAATCCCCATCTTTTATCAGATTTAATTTAATGGCCTCAAGATAAAGATATCTATTAAGATGACACTGAATGTTGTTTCAAACATCACTTTACCCACATCTTATTTTCTTCATTGAAAGCTTAGGGTCACCAGATTAAAGCTTTGTCTGGGAAAATGTCTTTTCATCTCTTAAAGATCAAGCTATATATGAGATACATTTATATATATTGTTAATTTTAGCATGTTTCAATAGCATAGGATACTCTTCTTGTTATGATTACTAATGTTTGCATTGTAGAACCATGCAAACAGCAGTTGGAGCTTTTGGGGGTGAAGGTTACGTAAATGGCATAGATGTACCTCCACTAATGGTGGCAAATGCTGGGAATAGCGATCGTCCTGCAATTTCAAGTCTGAATTGCCCTCCATTCATAGCTGTGGAGCTCTGCCGAGAACATTTGGTATGTCACATATAAAAGAGTATCTCCTTTCATTAAATGTTGGCATCTTTTTACTTTTTTTCTTCTTTTCTTCTTAACATGTATAGAACATTTTTTTTGGACAAGTAATGTATAGAACTAGTTGATTTGTATATATGAGAATCAGGTAGCCCTCAACTCACTATAGTTATGTTATTTTAGTTGTTTCATTTTCTAAATGAAACTATGCTCTAGTTACTTGGTGCTATCAAGCTGGTTACTTCATTGTATTGATTTAAAAGGCTCACTCCTATAAGTCTATGTCATGATTTTTAATGAACTGCGGATGTACAATAAAAATTCTTCCTGTTAAAAATATTGCAAATGTCCACATTGTAGTTGCCAAGATGTTCTGTTTCCCATTTGTGCGATATAGATGCCAGAATTAGATAAATTATGATTGACCTTGGTATATAGTCCCTTGTATTGCATCCATTCTTCTCGCATAAATAAACACTTGGAACACATGATAAGTGGGAGTTTTAACAGATTTTACTTATTTTTTTCCACTCTTAAAAGACTTTTAGTTCCAAGGTTTCTCATTTAATATATTACATAATGCAGGGAGTTCATCCATGTGACCAGAGGAGAAGCATTAGCGAGTATAAACCCCTATTTCCTGCAATCGATTTTTCACTGGCAAGTTTTTTTCTAGTGTTGGTAACCAGTATACAATTGTTTGTTTCTTTAGTTAGTTAGAATCAATCTCTCAGTTTTGCTAATTTGCATAATTTGGATTTTTGTGCAGATAGAAAATGATGCTGATGTTTTGTGGAAGGCTGAAATTAGAGAAAAGAACGAAGATGTAGCAGCCAGGGGAATGAAGTTTTTGGACTGGTAACTTCTTAACTCTTAGTTTAATTCTTAACAAAGAATCTATTGTACATCTAAATGCCTTAATTAGATATATTATGATAAGTGTTTAGTTGAATTTCTTTTCTTATCCTCATCAAATTTTAATTGACTTGGCAATTAAGCACCTCATTCAACTTGAACACCACGACAAAAACATTTTTATTGGCTGAAGTACTTCAGTTTATATGTTGCTAATGCTACTCTATTTTGCATTTCCTTCTTTACTTTACTGTTTTGAATTACTTCAAATCAGATACTTAAGCATTAATTACATGTTGGCCTTTGGATATTAGCAGATGTGGCTTTTCTGGCTTGTCTCTTTTCTGGTTGTTATTTAATAAGTATTTTTTTTTGCCTAAATCTGGTCCAGGTTGTGGACTAGGAAAGAGACAGAGATCGCAGTTGTTACTCACAGTGGATTCCTAGTTCATACTTTAAGTGCATACGGAAATGATTGTGATCCTTCGGTCAAGAGTGAAATGAGCAGATTGTAAGTGTTTAATATTCTTGCTAAGTTTTAATTTTGAGTGAATAGGCTTATTGCAGTTATTTAGGTTGGTTGTATGATCAATATAAGGTTTGAACCTATTTTCCTCCAGCCTATCTTCTCATAGATAAGTAGGGGAGAAGTAACTATGATAGGACATTGATTCGAGTTCCTAATCGATTGGTCTACTTAAAAAGCTGAATCAAAAGTTGCAAATAAATAACCGATGGGAAAATAAATAAATTGTACAAAAAAACATCCAAGAGCTAACTCCTATAAAGATTAAGAAATCAATCCTCCCAAATATACCTCATTACACAAAATAAAAAAGAAGACCAAGCATCAATTACCGCACTTTACAAACTTAAAGCTCAACCCCTTCTGTTTTGTTCTCTCCAAATTGACCACTTAAAGTTCTTTCAATGTTTTCGGCATAAGTCATGCATGACAAGCCATGCATGACACCCCAAATAATGTTAGCACCATGATCCACAAATCCTACAAGGTAAGACGAGGTGATCTACTGTCTATTCATCCTTTTACAAAGGCCACAACCAGTTCATCAATTTCTGCCTTCTTGGAGCACACCAAACAAAGAATTCAACTTTCAGGGGGAAACTTCACTTTTAACATTACTAATCGATGATAAAATGACTTACCAGAAAACAGCCTGTTTTCCCATCCCTTTCATTGTAAACAGTCCTGGTGTCCTGTATGGAAATGGACTCCTGCAGGATACCAACTATACAGCCAGTGGTTCTATTTCTCAGCCTTAGAAATCTCTTCCAAAACAATGATTTCAAACCTGAATTACCCCCTCAGTAGTCACAGAATCAGAAACACAATCCAAGCCTCTAACAGCATTTCTGAATAAGTCTGGAAATAAGTAACAAGCCTACTTCTCACACCTTTTTATGTCTTCTCATTTGGGCTTTCTAACTCTTTGCTGTGTGTATGGTGACACCTCTATCTTCAAATTTCGATTGTTTCCCTTGCATTTGAAAATAGATGCATATTTCCAAATCGAAATCACTTTTTTGTCAATTAGAATGATATTGAAACATACTCCATGATTTTACACATATGAAACAAAACTCACATTCAGAACTGTAATGATACAAGATCCATTTTGCAAATACCCAGAGTATCTTCCTTGAATTGTTTTCTTCACAAATACTGAAATGATATCCTCATCTGTGTAGCTTTAACAATTGTGAGCTTCGGTCAGTGGTCATCGTCGATAAAAGGTAAGCATGGCATTTAAATTATTATTTTTTAAAAAAAGAAAAATTCAGTTGTGCAGAATATGTTATCTAAGTCATTTTTATGCTCATTTCTGTTCTTTTATTTTGCAGCAACATAGGTTCAGATTCTTCAACAACTGACTATCCTGGAAAAATTCCTAGTGGGGTCGATGTCCCAAGCGATGCTGCAAAATAAGAGAACTGTTGGACACTGAAGTGTTCAATTACTTTTATCTCAAAAATTCAAAATATTAAATTAGGATATTCATTATATGATGATTCTAAAATAGTTAGTTATGAAGGCAGTTTGTAAGGCTATTACTCCAAAAGATTTAGTTTTGGAAAGGGGGCCATATTCAGGCCCTTTTAAGAAATGAAATTTCGAACATTTTTTTATTTTTTTTTGTGAAGAAATATATTAATGAACGTTACTTGACTGACTCTATCAAGCCAACTCTTTTTTTAACTAAAAGTTGCTTTATGCGGCTTTATTTTGTACTTGTATGATTTGGGCTCTTCTCATTGTTGTGTATGTTTCATTCTTCCTTGGTAGTTGGTAGGGTCTTTACTTATGGTGATTTGTAATAATAGCATATGGTTTGTCTCTGCCAAGCTAACTTGGTAGAAGGGCAAAGGCATCTATTGATTACAAAGAAGGAAGGAACTTATGAATAAATTGCTCTCTTCATTTTAGAACTGGTTATATATCCTTTTTCTCTGTTTAAAATTAGAGTTAAGTTTTTAATTATAAACATTAAAGGCATATAAAATTTATGTCATTTTATTACTTATATATATGAATACTAACATGCTATCACTACTACTTGGGGGTGAGCATGGTGCGGTTTGAAGTCCAAACCGCACCCGAAACCGCTTAGGTGCGATTTGAAAAATTTAAAACCGCACACGAAACCGCTTGTGATTGGTGCGGTGCGGTTTTAAAGTGTGCGGTGCGGTTTTAATTGGTGCGGTTTCGGTTTCAAAACTAATTGAAACAACAAAAAAGTCTAAGCCTTCAATAAAATTTAACATAAAACTTACATCGAGCAATTAACTTAGTGACAGAGTCGGCAATGGAAATTATATCAAGCATGCTTTAAAACTAAAACATACAACTATATAAAACAACGGAGACCATATATTCGATTACAAGCAAGAATGCATATCTAGTTCCCCAAAAATTAAAAGTATATACTGGAGAATCTATTAGGCTATTACTATTATAGCATTGATATTAACCAATACATCAAGTGCTCGAGCCCCTCAGCTATAAGCCTCTCCAATAACGCATCAAGCAAATTCGAAATTTTAAAACCCAATTGCTTAATTTTTGACTCTATAACCTCTAACATCTTCTTTCAATTGGTGAAAAAATGACAATACAAGACTGAAATTTTCTCTGAGCATAATCAAGTAAAAAGTAAATTTAGAATTTACTAGAGATAATATATACATACACACACATGGTGCGGTTTCGGTTTTATGCGTGCGGTTTTGGTTAGTAACCAAACCGGAACCGTAAATTTAGTTATTCAACCCACCTAAAACCGCCACATACACCGGAACCGTTGGTGCGGTTTTAATTGGTGCGTTTCGTGCGATTTTTAGTACGGTTTCGGTTCCAATTTAGTTACTTGCTCAGCTCTACTATTACTTTTTCTATTCCAAAAAGAACGACTCAACGATAAAATTCACATAAATTAAGGCAGTCAAATAAGATAAGAGAAGAGAGAATAAATTTATTTTTTATTTTGTCGTTGTTTCGATATGTATATGTTAATTATTTTAATTGACTCTTTAATTTGTGGAGAAAAAATAAATTAATTTGAGTCATTCATTTGTGATGTAATTAATTTAGTATTTGACGAAAACGTAATGTACCAAGGGTAAAAAGTCAATATAAAATTTTATATAGGTGACGCTTTAGACATGTTTTTAAGAACAAATTTTTTTGTCACTTAAACCATCATTTTGAGATCAAATGCAGTACAATATTTTCAATATATGTTCATACTCCCTCCATTCCTAAATTACTAACGTTTTAAGGATTTCAAATTTTTTTAATATTTTTGACATTAACAAATTTTTAGGAAGTATTAATTAAAAAATTTTCTCTATTGCCTTCAAGTATCTTTCTATCTCATTTATCTAGGCAACTTTATATATATTTTCTTAATTAATGTAAAGATAATTGTGATAATACATATCAATCTTAATGATAAAATTAGAATAATAAATGACTTGCTTAATAATTGTAAAACCCTCTAAAATGTCACTTATTTAAAAATAAAGGGAGTAATATATTTAAAAATTAATGGCAGCCCCTACGTACCTGAAAGAGTTCCATGCAAACATCCCATATGACTTTCGTTCATTAAAAGTTATCATTTCAAATATATATTTTTAAATTTAAACTTGGAAAGATGATTTAGGAATTATCTTTTCAATACAAATATCTAGTTTCTAATGCACACACATACACACACACACACACACACACACACACACACACATATATATATATATATATATATATATATATATATATATATATATATATATATATATATATATATTGAATGTCTTAATCTATTACAATAATTTATTATAACTTAATTTTTATGGTATTTCTGCTTTCTAGATAAGGCTGTAAAATAAGCAAATAGTTCGGACTAGATTCGTACCTGCTCGTCAAAAAAAAATCGGTTCGAGCTCGAGCTCAACTCGAAATATAAATAAATCAAATATGAGTAAATTTTAAAATTCAATAATTTACTCGAACATTTTCAAATTGTAATTTTCTATTGATACTCATATCATATTTGTTCGAAAAGTTTAAACTGTTCGTGCTCGACACAGTAGCTAAACGAATTTCAATAACCTATTTTATACTCGATAAATTTTATAAATCAAATCTGAGCAACTTGTTGAGATATTTCACATGAATCTCACATTGGAGTGTAGATGGGTTAATAAGTATGATAGAACCTCAACCTAATAGGTTAACCTTTTAAATAAGAAGGTGATCCAACATGCTTATTGTGCCAATCTAATAGGTTAACCTTTTAATCTATACACGGGCACATTTTACACCATTACTTCTAGATGTATCATTACATGCGCCCCTTACTTCTAGATGTATCATTATATTTTGTTGTCAAGTAGAATATAAGCCTCAATCTTTATATCAATAAAAGTGAGTCATATCACTGGATTTAGGTGCTGTTTGTTTACATCTGATTGTCTCTTAATGGATTGCCTCTTATTCGCTAAGAGGCATAATGCTGTTTGTTTTGTTTTTTGTTACCTCTGAATGCCTCTTAATCGGTAAGACAGAAAATAAAATCTTAATAATTAAGAGGTACCTCTTAATGAAATTTTTTTGATAATTTTTTTTATATAAATATATTCAACAATATTATGCACTCATTTTTATTAAATTGAATATTTAAAATTATTAAATAAAATTTTACCCTTTAAAATAGTAAAATAGTGTCATTAAGAGACAACTTACTTTTTTGTTATCAAACAATTTTTTAAATTCAGACCTCATAACCATTCAGATGATCTAATTTATTAAGACATCATAATCATTCAGATCTTAATTCCCAAATTTATCAAACACAACCTTAGTGTCTATCAGTCATCTATCACTATATACAAAAGGATAAATAAAAATCTCATCTTGAGTGGATTAACAAATTGATTGAGTCATTTTAATTGATCATGAGTTAGTTCTGAATTAATATAATTTATATCATGTTCATAATTATATCAAACTTTTCATATCGTATATTACTTTTTTTTAAGAGTACAATAATATTCAATATACATACAACTCTCAATTTATATTATATTATTTATTTATATTCAAATTATAATATCAAATAATATAATATTAAATTATATATATCATAATTTTAAATTGTATGCCCGATTGTCAATCTAGTGTTACAATAGCGTGTTGGGTCATTCCATTCGGGCTTTAAAAAAAATAGTTGTAGCACTTGAAATATCATTCCTCGAGTCTTTACAAGAATGTCAGTAGGTAACGATTATCGTGAAATTAATTTTATAATAAATTAATCAATTAATTAAATATAGTATTGATATACAGAAAAATCACCTCCAAACTTATATATCAACAGTGTATTATTAGGATCTAAATTCTCTATGAGGATTTCTCTATGAGGATCTTGTGAGAGTTTTGCTGTGGATTGATAACACATTAAAAAGGAGATCCAATGGCTCACAATTTTTTTTGTCTGTATATCAAGACGACGTCGTTTTGATAGGAATTTTTTTTATAAATTGACAGAAAATTAGAAGCTACCAAACCCCGTTGACTTTTACCAAACAAACGAAATAAAGTAAAAAGAGTATATTTAAAATAGTATTTGAGTAAATAATAATAATATTTTCAATAGTGAGAGTAAACTCTTTTTATGAAACAGATAAATACAAATTATAATAATAATAATAAATAATAATATAAATAAACAGACAAAAATAATAATAAACGAAAAATAACTAAAGCCACATTGAAAACATTAACGATAATTATAACCGATATATTTATTCATTTTTTTAGTCAAGTTTATAGTTATCCTAATATTAATAGTAAGCGAAATTATTAAATATAAAAAAATTATATACAGAATAATTAATAAATTTAAAATAATTATATGTAAAAATAAATAGCGTTTGGTGGCCTCTAATTTTTTGTCAACTTATAAAAAAAAATCTTATCAAAACGATGTCGTTTTTATATAATAAAAAATAAAAAATTGTAAAATATTAGATCTCTATTTTAATGTATTATTAATTTCACAACAAAATTCTCGCAAGATCTTGATAGAAGATTCGAATCTGTATTACTAACCACTACTGTAGGTAACCGGACTAGCAGCAGGACCCATTTCTTTCAAAGTCAACGAACCCATCATCAATAATTTGTTGCCGCTTGCCAACTCCACCAAGCAACAATTATAGATAAAGCAAAGGACAATGACACACAAATTCGAATAAATATGTAGAAACTGCACTTGACCCTTGACATCTAATTCAAATTAAAGATGGTATTTCATTCTTCAAACGTCTAGCTCCTACATTATAGATAAAAAATAATATCTTAACAATAAAAAAAAATTATTTCTTATAAATGGGAGTCTATCCCTTAATAATAATTTAAAATTTCAAAAGGTAACAATTGGTAAAATTGATCCAAGTCTGCAGGTCAGACTGTGTGACGTTCTTAAAATAGGTATATATCACTTAATCTGAATCGTCAAATACATTGTACAGAAACAAATATAACTTCATTAATACAATTATCGTGCAAAATACGAAAACACATAAACTGTGAGTTTAAATACAAATATTGTCTTCTAGACAATATTCACACTCAAATAAGTTCTCATTACAATTATTACAACACTATTTTATAAAATAGTGAGGACTGCTAACACAACTGACTGAAAACATCACTCCACACCCTGACTAGTTCCCGCTATATTCTCTCCTCCTGAGAAAAATAAAACAAAAAGGAAAAGGGTGAGCTCAACTAGCCCAGTAAAAAATATTATGACTAAGATAATATACAACAAATTATCATTAGTCTTCAACAGAGAAAAATCTGATAAAATATAATAGACAACAAGTTTTAGATCAACAACTGCAGCGGAAATAACAATCCATTAGAAGAGTCAAATAGATAATGAATTCTATTATTTTCTAAGATTTAAAAGTTTATCATCAATATTTTATTCCTGTAACATCAATCAATATACATCTTGAATCAAATATTCACCTTTGCACTACAGGCCAAAGATATTCATTTGTATCACCAGTTGGTCATGTTCATCTAAACATATGTTTATCTTTGCACTACGGGCCAAAGATATTCATCAGTTAATCATTCATCTTTGTACTACATGCCAAAGATATTCAGTAATATCATCATTTAGAACTGAGGATGATAAAAAATATCTTAAAGAAAATAAATCCAGTGAGACAAAAGGACAAATATTAGGGATTCGTACTACAGTTTATCCAAGTTCAAAAATACTCCATAATAATTAATTGTGGAGTAGAATTTAAAAAAATAAAAATCAAAACATGGATACAATCAATGATAGTAACCATAATAGACATTTTGGACAAAGAAGAGAAAATTTTATTTTTCTGGGAATAGTGTCGTATTCGTGAATAGTAACCCCGACACAAAAAGGTAGAAATTCCACAATAATATCCATATAAATATTTCGGCATAATGATATTGAAGAAAATAATATCATTTACAAAGAAAATAACATCCATTACCTCAAAAGAACAGTACTTTCGATTGAAATATCAGGTATAAGGCTGAAGAAAACTTGTACTGAATAGCAACTCTCAAAGTATCTAAATACTCACAAAAATACGCTCGATAATATATAGAGAGAAAAAAAAATTTATTTCTGGTGTGATTTTCAATTCTAACTAAGCACCCTATTTATAGAAAAATATTTAGAACGCCAAAGCAGACTAACCTGCTACCTGATGACTTTATCTGCTACAATTCACGCCCACCACTTTTGAAATAAAATTTCAGCACATTTCTCACTAACCAAAAGTGGGTCCACCCATTCTAAAATTTTTTAAAATATTTTAAATTTAAACAATAATCATCAACTTCAATTGCGACGCCCCCAAATTCAGGTACTTGAAACCCGAATTCAGTGCTTCATGATACTATTTTTTTGAACAGAATAATAATAATATTGTCATAAATATCAAACTTAATTTACATATCAGAGTTGTCTAAATCCCAGGTACGCGACCTTAAAACATTCATTACATGATACTTAATAAATATTATCATCTTATTTAAGTCTAGCTATTACATATGATAACACAACTTATTCTGACAGCTTTTCTTTCCCTTTGTTCCTGGCAGAGCCCTCTAGTTTGATCATACTTAACTGAAAATATTTAAATTAAGTAAGGATGAGCATTTGAGTGCCCAGCAAGTAACAACAATTATAAATATTAGCTGAAAGGATTAAAATATTTTTTTGTACTACCCTTCTACAACGAATCAATAGTTGTGAAGTAATCTGAACCGATAATAATAACAACTTTCTATTAAATTTTTGAAACTACGTACTGACTATAAATAGGGTTAAGGTGACATACTATGAACATTATTTTTAATTTTCGAATAGGTTTAGCAGAACTTCATCTGCAAACCGTCATAACATACGGGCACGGGGTGATCAGCCCGTTATGCCCTGTATTGATCAATACTACATACCAGAACGATATTCTCGTTCATCATATCCGCCTCAGGCGCACAAAAGTTTTTCCATGTTCGGGATGTTCATACTTAGTCTGGAATTCGAACCAAAGCAATTTGATTGGATACAAAAAGGTTTTATCAAATTCAACGATATTTCTAAATCTGCGTCTAGCTGATCAATTAGCTTAGACGACTTTTACTTAATTTATACATACTGACAATCAATAGGTATATATATATATATATATATATATATATATATATATTCCTCAATTTTTTCAAGAACATCTTTATTTTGAAGTTGTTCTTCAATTCTTTTGTATTTAATTTCTTCTTTTAAAAAATTTAAATGGGTGGATTTACAATTTAATAAATTTAATGATTCAGAAATGGACTCTTCTTGAATAAATTTTAAATCTCTTTCTTTTGGTTTAATAAGAAATTTAAATGTTATTCTTTTACCTTAATGTTTACAGCTTAATCCTTCATTACTGGTAGTAAATGGATATAATAAATATATAAATGGTAACCCTAAAATGATTTTATCAGTAAGATTGCGAATTAAAACAAATAATATTTTAAAACACATATCATCTTGACAGATATGCACTTTAGGCAATTTATATTTTATTTCCATCTGACTACCATTAGCTGAATTTAATTTTTCATTAGTCTTCTTATAGTATTTGGTTGGAATAAGACCTTCTTGGATACAATTTAAATCCGTACCAGTATCAACTAAGGCGGGAAGTCGTATTGAAAAAGTTTTATCAACAACCAAATTAATGGAGATATACCATTTTTGAATGGTAATATCTTTAACTCTTTTAAGAGAAAGACCTTGAATGAATAGATCTGGTTCTTCTTTGATTCCTGAAGATTCTAGCTCATCGTGATCTTCGTCACTAGAGGAGGAATCATGAACTTGAAGATCAGATTTCTGGCTCTCTAAGTCTTTTCTTAAATTGGTGACTTCAATTTTTAAATTAGAGATTTCCTTTTTAAGTCTATTAACTTCTTGATTTAACTCAGGAAGGGTAACTTCTTCGATTGGGGTTTTAAATCTCTCTAGAGTTTTGTTAAGACAGAAAATCGGTTTATCTTTGGCTTTAAAAATCTTGTCTTTAACTCTAGTATCTTTGGTTAATAAATCTTTTAACTGCTTAGTATATTGAACTTTAAGTTCAGGGTCAGAAATTTTACTAATTAGTCGATTAACAAAGAGCTTTCTTCATCCTCTTTGGTAATAATACTTAATCTTTTAGTGCAACAATTTTCATTACAGTTATTATCACAAATAGTGACTTCTTCTTCGTTACTATCAGATTCATTGTTACTGGTACTGCTTTTAGAAGAATAGGGGATGTCAGATCTTTCATCATTATCTGCATTATTTTCTATTCTCATTAACTCTAATAATTGTTCTGTATCTTCATTAGAGATATTTAACTGAGATAATTTTTATTTTACTTTACATTTATTTTTGTAATGGCCTTTTTGCCCATAATTATGGCAGACGATTTTACTCTTATCATATTTTTTAGGCCTTTTATTATATTTTTTATTAACTGGTTTGGGTTTATTATAATAATCGTTTTGATTGTTATCTTTTTTATGAGCATATTTACGTTTGTGACGTCTATGTGTTTTAGGATGATCAATATGTCTGTGTTTATGCTTTCTTCTAGAGGGAGCAATGGGAGGCAGACCATATTATTCACAAAATGTTCCTAACTCATATTTTGCTTTTTTCTTATCTTTACTAGCTTGTTTGGCTAATTTAAAATCAATGCACATTTTTAAACCTATTTTTTGAATATAACTGATTATGTCACCATAAGTGAGATTATCATAATCAATATATCCTAAGTTTTTATTCAACTCTTCTCTAACTTTATGAGCGAACAATGAAGGCAAACCATTTACAAACTTTTCTATCCAGAAAGGCTTGTTGCTATCATTTCGCAGCATAACTCTAGAGGTAAACACATCTTTGTACCACCTGAAGTCACTAAGAGTGGGACAAGTGAGATTACTGAGTTGATCGTGAATCCTTTCTGTTATGTTACTAGGAGTTCCTACAAAATATTTTATTATGGTAAAAATTAAAGTATTTACTCCATCTGGCGGACCAACACCGACATCTTCATCAAAGATGGGGTTGCCGTCATCGTCTAACTGGATAGCATGAATAATCGATAATCTAGTATCTTCTGTGAGATGTCTTTCCCACCAAGATTTTAGAATACCAGTGAATCCACTAGCTATTAACTCAACAATTTCTGGTTGTGACAGATTGTTGAATTTAGTGATATAGCTATTTGCTACCGTAGACATGTGATTTAGTTTGTTTAAAATTTATTGTTCACTAAGACCATCAATGTTCCATTCATAAATTTTATTGGCTGAAACATAGAATTATTTATCTAGGTTTCTCTCTTCGAATTGCAAATCCGGAGGAGTAGGTCTAGAATACCAATTCCTGGTTAAACTAGTGTTTTTGACTGTTAACTTATTCAATTTATCATTAAAATCTGGGATTGAAGTAGAATCAAAATAGTCAGCTTGACTATCACTTTCAACTTGATCCAAAGTAGAGACAGTACCACTTGGACCGGGTTCAATTTTTAGTTTTTTGAATAACTTGTCAATAGATTTAATTAGGTTGCTATCATCATTAGGTAAACCTAATTTACTTCTATTTTCCGGTAGATTAATCAAAGGATGTTCAATTTTTGTATCAGGTTTTTTTATACTTGTTTCTTCAAATTTTTCTTCAATTCTATCAAGCTGTCTTCCAACAGTTGCTAGATATTGATTACTAAAATTTAATTGTTCATTAATTTTCTTATCATCTTTATTGCCATCTGAAATCTTAAAGGGACTGGCAACAACAGATGTGTTCTTAACTGGAATAAGAATCGTTTCTAGTGGAGGATGACTAGAACAGACCTTAGACTTATCTTCCTTTACCCATTGACTTTTTGTTATAACATTACACTTACATTGGTATTGATCAGACCAGTCATAAAAGGAAATGTTTATCTTTTCATTTTTTATGAATCGTTTCTATCTATTAACAATTTTATCTCGCTCTTTTTCTGTTGGATGATTTGAACGAAATAAATGTCTTTTATCTTTATTATTTTTGAATTAAAATCTTTTACAAGATTATCCCAATCAAGAATAAAATCTTTTCAGATAATGATGAAAGATCTGACATCTCCTATTCTTCTAAAAGCAGTACCAGTAACAATGAATCTGATAGTAACGAAGAAGAAGTCACTATTTGTGCTAATAATTGTAATGAAAATTGTTGCACTAAAAGATTATATATATATATATATATATATATATATATATATATATATATATATATATATATATATATATATATATATATATATATATATATCAACATGTGATTAAATACAATGATTATCCAAGTGGGGACACTTGTATAACCATATATATAGAAATTAACGAACATAATATATATCTGAAATACAATATAATAACATGTAGATAATCAATGATCAGATATAATATATATAACAACAGGGTTAATAATCTGGTACAATAATAATATAATTATAAAACTTTCTTACTTCTGTCCATTACATAAAGAAAATGCAAAGGTAGGATACTTGCTCAATAAAAGTAGAGTTCAAGGAACTTGCCTTAAGCGTAGATTATCCACGTTAATAAATCAACACTTTCGAATCCTATTTATAACGTATTACAAGCATAAGATGCTCATTAGCTAACACATTCTTTATTCAGGTTTGACATGATTCAAATATGCACATATGGTACAAAAACAGCTCACAGGTTTATCACGAAATCAATTATCTAGTTATTTCATAAGCAAATTAAGAATGCTCAAGTTTAAGGTATTTTCACCATGAACTTTTATTATCTAAGAGAACACTATCTTATTACTTAGTCCTAACATATACACATACATTAGTAGATTTTAAACCATTTCTAGTAGTAAAGACATCATACAAGTTAACTGTCAAAAATCAGATTGCAGAAAGCCAGAAACTCAGATTCCAGACTGGCGCAGCTGCGCCATGGCTAAGCCTAGGACCGGCGCAGTTGTAAGACCCCAACATTTATGAATAAAGATGAATTTTTTATAAATAATATTTTTGAATATTATGGAGAGTAAATTTGATATAATGTTATAGTTGTGGGTAATATTTATAAATTTTGTAAAGTACGCAAGTTGTTATATAATATTCGATTGGTCGGGGAATATTCGTTTTTAACAGGGAATATTCGTACGATGACACAATCATTGGTGGATCCCACAACGAAACTATTGTCGGATTGAGAAAACGACAAAAATATCTTTTTATAAAATAACGGCGAAAGTTTTACCGTTAACTATTGGAATACCTGGTGGTTAAAATACAGTAATACGCGTTGTTGCACAGTAGCACGCTGTATTGCATAGTATTTTTTGAATTATTGATTCTTATGTAAGAAGGCACTATTTAATAATTATTACAGTAATTACTGTTCAATATTTTACTTTATTAGTTCAATAATTGATGCCGTGAAGATCATGAGCAACACTTGAGGTTGATACTCCAAAAGCTTCGTGAAATCAAGCTTTATGCCAAGTTAAAGAAATACGAGTTCTGGCTTGAGGAAGTAGCATTCCTTGGGCACGTAGTATCAAGTCATGGAATATCTGTTGACCCGACAAAGATTGAAGCTATTCAAAGCTGAGAGCAACCTAAATCAGTGACCGAAGTACGTAGCTTTCTCGGCTTAGCTGGTTATTATCAGAGATTCGTAGAAGGGTTTTCTCGAATCGCTACTCCATTAACTCAGCTGACTAGGAAAGATACAGAATTCGGTTGGAGCGTGGAATGTGAGAATAGTTTTCAAGAACTCAAGAGGAGACTCATTTCAGCACCTGTTCTGACAATACCATCTGGCTCGGAGGGATTTGTCATCTACAGTGATGCTTCGGGCAAAGGGTTAGGATGTGTTCTCATGCAACATGGAAAAGTCATAGCCTATGCCTCTCGGCAACTTAAAAAATATGAGAGAAATTATCCTACTCATGATCTAGAGTTGGCAGCCGTTGTCTTCGCACTTAAAATTTGGAGGCATTACTTGTATGGGGAGAAAGTGGAGATCTTTACGGATCACAAATGCCTCAAATATTTCTTCACTTAAAAGGAACTCAACATGCGACAACGACGTTGGCTCGAACTGTTGAAAGATTATGATCATACTATTCAATACCATCCTGGAAAAGAGAATGTAGTAGCTGACGCATTGAGTAGAAGATCATATGCGGGTACAAGTGCGATATTGTCAACGCAAAGGCCCATTTTGTATGACTTGCAAAGGATGGAGATAGAATTAAAGACTCTAGGGATCCATGTGATGATGACGAATATACGAGTAGAACCGACTTTAATCGATAAAGTTAAAGCTGCTCAACCCACAAACCTAAAGCTGATGCGCATGAAAAAGAAAGTGCAAGAAGGTGCTATCCCGGAAGCAAGAATCGATGAAAAAGGAATACTTAGAGTCAACTCCAGACTTTATATTCCTAACGACCCTGACTTGAAGTATAAAATCATGATGGAGGCGCACAACACACCGTTTGCAATCCATCCTGGGAGTACCAAAATGTATCATGATCTTCGATATAACGTCCCAAAATAGGTCCATTCCATCCAACCTATTCTGAGTTGCCAAATACATGGTACAGAAAATAATTACAACTTTATTACAATAATTATCGTGTAAAATACAACAACACATATGCTGTGAGTTTGGATACAAATATATACCAAATGTGACTCATGTCCCAACCGTGGACAACACCTCACAATGACACCTTACATAAAGGTATAGTCAAAAACTGTTTTAGAAATTAGAATCTTTGGAAAATGCTCAAGGAAACCTTCGTACATGGGAGGCCATGCGTCTAGGTTATGATAGATATCATATGGCCACAGAATTATCCTTGGTTGACCCAATAGACCCCAAAGAAAAACGAGAAGTTTACTATCATATTCTTCCCAATGGTGAGTCTTCTCTTGACATATCATTATCTCCACTGTCTCTAATTGAAAATTATACTTCAAACAAACACTAAGATTATATAGGTAGTGCTCATAAAGATACTCAGCAAGTGGATGAGCACAACCCTGTCTTATGATGACACGAGATTGTATGTCATTAGACATCTTGTATGATAGTGATAAAACACCCTTCCAACGTTGGGTTCGCTTCACCCTAGATGATTCACCAAATATAACTCCTAAATGATGACCACCGTTCCATTCCCCTGTTACCCCCGCTCGACCCAGCTACACTCTTATCACCTGAAAGGATTTGTGAACAGAAGGGTGAGCACAACTAGCCCAGTAAAGAATATCATGACTAAAGATAAATAAATTATCAATAGTCTTCATCAGTAATAAATTAGAGATTTAGAACATATGGTAGATGATAAAAAATTTTAACCATAGTTGCAGCGGAACGAGCAATCCATTAGAAGAGTCAAATAGACCATAAAGTCTATTATCTTCTCCACATTAAATGTGACGCCCCCAAAATAGGTCCAATCCATCCAACCCATTTTGAGTCGCCAAATACATGGTACAGAAAATAACTACAACTTTATTATTACAATTGTCGTGTAAAATACGACAACACATATACTGTGAGTTTAAATATTGTCATCTAGACAGTATTCATACTCAATTAAGTCCTCATTATACTTATTGATACACTATTTTACAAAATAGTGAGGACTACCAAAACAACTGACTTGAACCATCATTCCACACCCCGACTAGTACTCGCTACATTCTCGCCTCCTGAGAAGAAAATGGAACAACAAGGAAAAGGGTGAGCTCAACTAGCCCAGTAAAGAATATTATGACTAAGATAATATGACAAATTATCGTTAGTCTTCAACAGGGAAAAATCTAATAGAATACAATAGACAACAAGTTTTAAATCAATAACTGCAGCGCGGAAACAGCAAACCATTAGAAGAGTCAAGTAGAGAATGAGTTCTACTATCTTCTACGATTTAAAAGTCCATCATCAATATTTTATCCCTGTAACAACAATCAATAACCATCTTTAATCAAATATTCATCTTTGCACTACAGGCCAAAGATATTCATTTGTATCACCAGTCGATCATATTCATCTCAACACCTGTTCATCTTTGCACTACGGGCCAAAGATATTATCAGAAATCATCAATCTTTGCACTACAGGCCAAAGATATTCAATTATATCATCATTTAGGACTGAGGATGATGAAAAATATTTTAAAGGAAACGAATCCAGTGAAACAAAAGAATAAATATTAAGGATTCGTATTTCAGCTATTCCATGTCCAAAAATACCTCATAAATAATCATAGTGGAGTAAAATTCAAGAATGATCAAAATATGGATACAATCAAAGCTAGTATCCAGAATAGATATTTTGGACGAAAAGAAGAAAATTTCATTTTTCGGTGAATAGTAACTCGTGAATAGTAACTCATGAATAGTAACTCGTGAATAGTAACTCATGAATAGTAACCCCGACATGAAAAGTTCCAAATTTGATAAAAAGTTCAGATCAATACTTCGGCATAATGATATTGAAGAAAATAATATCATTTAAGAAGAAATAACATCCCTTACTATCCCTTACAATCCCTTACCTCGGAAAGACGGTACTTCTGACTGGAATACTAGATATAGCGCTGAAGGAAACTTGCACCGTATAGCAACACTCAAAGTATCAAATACTCACAAGAATACGCTCGATATAGAGAGAGAAATAGAGAGAAACTTGTGTTTCTGATGTGATTTTCAATTCTAACCTAAGCACCCTATTTATAGGAAAATACTTAGAACACCAAAGCAGAAAATTGAATATAATAATATTTATATTTACAAAATTGTCAAGCCCACCACTTGAAATCTGATTTCAGCTCATTGCATATATTTAATGCAGCCCACCAAGCAAAAAAAAAACGATTTTGTAAATAAGAATAATTAAAACTTTCAAAAACCAATTATTTCGGAACTTCAGAACTTCAATAATTCATAATAAATAGCTCTTTTATCAGAAAATTCAAATCTCACGAGTTTTTATAGGAAATTCAATTCTCTACAACTTTGCAGAAGAAAGTTTTTCCAAATTCCAAACAAAATTGACCGAAATCCACAAACGGGCGATTTTACAGTCAATAATAAATTTTCGGTCAAGAATGTGTCCATCAACACACAAAACATGTGTTAATCATTTAATGCCACAAAAATACTCTTCCTCCCTCATATACTCATATATCCCACATTCATTGTAAAAATATCACCATCAATATATTATTAAAATAATATATTTAAATGAATTTTTTTATCAGAAAAAGATAAAATATTAATTTTCAACAATTGTCACATTAAAATTTTTTTCCATCTATATCCACATAAAATCACTATTTTTCTCATCATATAAATTAATAATTAATTATACACAAATAATATTACAGAACCACAATACTGGCAACCAGGCCGTTTCAGGAAAGAGGGGCTTTCCAATAAGGATCTCTTCCTTACTGGCGCGCAATTAGATGACCAAACCCCTCCTTAGACAGAACTTTCTAGACATTGCAATAATGTTATCTAATTATATTATTCAGATAATATGAATTATTGCTCCGATAATATAAAATACTGTGTAGTGACAATTATTAAAATAACAGTAATATAAGATATCAACGCAGCAATTATTGAATCAATAAAATAAAATACTGAACAGTAATTACTGTAACAATTATTGGGTAATGCCTTCTTACGTAAAAATTAATAATTGGTGCAATACCGTGTGCTACTGTGTAACAACGCGTATTACTGTGTTTTAACCACCGGGTATTCCAACAGTGTTAACGGTAACAACTACGTCGTTATTTATAAACAACTTACTCTTGTCGTTTTCTTCATCCAATCGCTTTCCGTTATTGGGCCCACAAAAGACTGCGCCGTCGTACGAATATTCCCCGACAGCAAGATATTTCACGACCAAACGAATATTCTCCGACAACAATGAATATTTTAGGACCACTTGTTTATTTGAAATATTTGCGCATTTTACCCATAACTAACCACATTAATCAAATCAACCCCCTACTATTTTAAAATAAAAATTAGAGAGAATTAAATCTTTATTTATAAAAAGTTGGGGTCTTACAACCTCCCCTCCTTATGAAATTTCGTCCTCGAAATTGATGCGTAGGACATGCTCCTTCCCATCCAAGATCTTAACAGGTACCTCCTCGTATTAAGTCTTCGGCTATCTCGTCTGGTTCTAACTCAATAACGTGTTTGAGTCGTCCACATTTACGTAACATCGATACGTGAATAACGTTATGAACACGCGACATACTTGGAGGTAACGCGAGTCTATAGGCCACATTTCCTACTCAGTCAAGAATCTGAAATGGACCAATAAATCGAGGATTGAGCTTTCCTCTCTTCCCAAATCTTGTAACTCCTCTTTCCATGGAGCTACACGTAATAATACATGATCCCCAATGTCAAATTCCACGTCCTTTCGATGAAGATCCGCATAACTCTTTTGTCGATCCTGTGCCGTTTGTATACGTTGTCGAATCGTTTGGATCTTCTCTGTAGTCATTCGTACCAACTCTGGTCCCAACAACGTTGCTTCTCCCACCTCATCCCAACATACTGGAGAATGACATTTTCTTCCATACAACGCCTCGAATGGAGCCACACCTATGATCGCCTGATAACTGTTGTTGTAGGAGAATTCCACCAATGGTAGGTACTTATCCCAACTCCCTTTGAGATCTAGGACACAAAGTCTTAATAGATCTTCAAGAGTTTGAATAGTCCTCTCTGATTGTCCGTCCGTTTGAGGATGATAAGCTGAACTAAATCATAAATACGTGCCTATAGCTTTTTGCAAGCTAACCCAAAGTCTTGAAGTGAATCTTGGGTCACGATCCGAAACTATGGATACTGGCATGCCACGCAATCTCACAATCTCGTTCACGTACATACTAGCAAGTCGTTCAAGGGAATAAGTCTCCCGTATCGGAAAGAAATAAGCAGACTTGGTTAATCTATCAACTATAACCCAAATAGCATTTATGCCTTGAGAAACCGTGGGAAGACCTGTAACGAAATCTATGGTAATGTGTTCCCACTTCCATTTCGGAATCTCAAGTGGTTGCAATGGACCCTTTGGTACTTGATGCTCCGCCTTTACACGTTGACAAGTTAAACACCTCGAGATAAACTTTGCAATCTCTCTCTTCATATTGTTCCACCAAAATGTATGTCGAAGATCGTGATACATTTTGGTACTCCCAGGATGGATTGCAAACGGTGTGTTGTGTGCCTCCATCATGATCTTGTACTTCACATCAGAGTCATTAGGAACACAAAGTCTGGAGTGGACTCGAAGTATTCTTTCTTCATCGATTCTCGCTTCCGGAATAGCACCTTCTTGTACTTTCTTCTTCATACGCATCAGCTCCCGTTTGTGGCTTAAGCAACTTTAACTTTATCGATTAAAGTTGATTCTATGCGTATACTTGACATCATCGCACTCGTTCCTGCATATGATTCTACTCAATGCGTCAGCTACCGCGTTCGCTTTTTTCAGGATGGTATTGGATGGTATGATCGAAATCTTTCAACAGCTCGAGCCAACGTCGGTGTCGCATGTTGAATTCTTGGAAGCTCTTCTCACATTCCTCGGTCCATTCGAAGTTTGTATCTTTTCGAGTCAGTTGAGTTAACGAAGTAGCGATTCGAGAAATCCTTCCACGAATCTCCGATAGTAACCAGCTAAGCCTAGAAAGCTACGTATTTTGATTACTGACTTAGGTTTGCTCTCAACTGTGACTCATATCCCAATCTTGGATAGCACGTCACAATGGCACCTATCAGTTACTACCATACGAATATGGCATCCCCTACGGAGAGTTTGGCTTCAGTGCATTCCCACAAAGGAAGTCACCAGATAGAGGCTCGGGTACAACTTCTACAGTTAGTTTTTAACTCCTGAAGTTCAATAGGAGCCATTCGATATGAGATTTTAGAAATGAGTTTTGTACCAGGTTCAAAGTCGATACAAAATTCAATATCACGCTTTGGGAGAAAGCTAAGAAATTCTTCAGAAAATACGTCAGGAAACAAACAACAGAAATATCACTCAAATTCTGAAAAATTATTTTTTGTTCAAGTCCATGACATGGGCTAAGAAAACTTGACATCCGTTTTTTCAATAACGAATGACTTTACGGCTTGATATGAAAGAGTTTGACTTCAATGGTTTGGTTGCTTGAATTTGAATAACAGGTTGCTTAGGAATATGAAAACTAACAAACTTATGAAAGCAATCAATTTTGGCATGATGAGTAGTTAACCAATCAATTTCTAAAATCACATCAAAAGCAAGTATCTTTAAAGAGATAAGATCAACAGGTAATGTGATGGGTGCTAACTTGGATCAAACAAGATTTATAAACAGTGGATGAAATGAAAGTTTTCTCCTAATGGAGTCTCCACAGATAGGTCAAAGTCTAATTCTCCGGAGTCAAGTTTAACGTTGAGTATAAGCAGGAGAAATAAATAAATGATAGGTAGAACCGGTATCTAATAAGGTATAGACTTCGTAAAATTTATAATTAACTAACCCGGTGCTAACTTCGTTCGGGTTCCTCGCATTTTTGACCAGTCACGAAAAACGCTCTTCCAGGAACCTGACTTTGATTTTCTGGGACAACTTTTTGAGTCACCAAACCCCGTTGGGACTTGGTTTCGCTACAGTACAATCTCGAGCGATATGTCATTCCTTTCCACAGTTATAACATACCTTAAACTGTTGTGGGCAGTTTGGGCTGATTGTTTCTTTTTCGCACTTATAGCATATGACGGTGGTCGTTCTCCTCCTTGGAACCAGTTGCTGCTGGTGCTGACGTCTTCGTATTATCATTGTTGAATCTCCTCTTTTTAAAATCTCCTCCCGACTCGCTTCTTCTATAATCATGGCCACGATTACCACCAGCAGTGGTTGCGTTCTTGTCCGTATTCTTCTTTCCCACTGGTTTATCGTTGTTCTGATGACTGCTGTCACTGGTATAATCTAGTTGTGGTCCCTCGATTGACCGTACTCGTTATCTCGCTCTAATAATTGAGCCTGTTGACAACATCTGAATAGAGAGAAAATTTATGAGAAATGAGATATTGACGTATGCCGGGTTTCAAACCTCTCAGAAACATCCGCGTCATACGTTCCTCATTTCTCCACCAAATGAGGTGCAAACCTGGACAACTCTGCAAATTTCGCCTCGTACTGGGGACACCGTCATGTTATTCTGCTCCAGTCTAATAAACTCTACCTCTTCATAAGACGAATACTTTAGGAAGTACTTGTCATTGAATAGTCTCATTTACTCCACTGTTAACATTCTAGTCGACATTCTCAAATACTTCCATAAAACAAGGGTTAATTTAACAAATTAACAAATCAACATAATATCCCTATATTATGACCGACCAATAAATAAGTTTGGTAGGACACACTAGCGAAGAATTTACTCGTCTCTCCCCTCCTAGTTCTATTCCCCGATCTCCGCCAGAGATCATATCCCTAAGCTCTGATACCAACTGTGACGCCCCCAAAATAGGTCCAATCCATCCAACCCATTTTGAGTCGCCAAATACATGGTACAGAAAATAACTATAACTATATTATTACAATTGTCGTGCAAAATACGAAACAACACATATACTGTGAGTTAAAATATTGTCATCTAGACAGTATTCATACTCAATTAAGTCCTCATTATACTTATTGATACACTATTTTACAAAATAGTGAGGACTACCAAAACAACTGACTTGAACCATCATTCCACACCCCGACTAGTACTCGCTACATTCTCGCCTCCTGAGAAGAAAATGGAACAACAAGGAAAAGGTGAGCTCAACTAGCCCAGTAAAGAATATTATGACTAAGATAATATGCAACAAATTATCGTTAG
>CM029021.1:18834653-18956077 GCA_016801055.1 Panax notoginseng
CAGGCCAAAATATTCATTTGTATTACCTGTCATATCGATCAAAGGTTCATCTCAACACCTGTTCATCTTTGCACTACAGGCAAAGATATTCATCAAGTAATTATAATCTTTGCACTACAGGCCAAAGATATTCATTATATCATCATTTAGGACTGAGGATGATGAAAAATATCTTAAAGAGAACAATCCATGAGACAGAAGGACAAATAGTAGGGATTCGTATAACAGTTTATCCAAGATCAATAATACTTCATAATAATCAATTGTGAAGCAGAATTCAAAAATAAAGATCAAAACATGGATACAATCAAAGATAGTAACCATAATAGACATCTTGACAAAAAGAAAAATTTTATTTTTCGGTGAATAGTGCCGTATTCGTGAATAGTACCGTATACGTGAATAGTGCCGTATACGTGAATAGTAACCCCGACACAAAAAGTTCCAAATTTGATAAAAACTCATATCAATATTTCAGCATAATGATATTGAAGAAAATAATATCATTAAGAAGAAAATAATATCCCTTACCTCAAGATATCAGTACTTCTGGTCGGAATACCGGTATAAGGCTGAAAGAAACTTGCTCTGATGAATAGAAACTCTCAAAGTATCTAAATACTCACAAAATACACTCAATAAATCTAGAGAGAGAAAGAGAGAAAACTTGTTTCTGGTGTGATTTTCAATTCTAACTTAGCCCTCTATTTATAGAAAAATTTTAGTAGGTTTGACCTGCAACCTGATGGCTTTACCTGCTACTATTCCCACCCACCACATTTGAAAATATAATTCAGCACATTTCTTCACCAACCACAAGTGGGGCCCACCAATTCTAGAATTTTCCATCAAAATGATAAACTCCGAAAATTCAACAATTTCTGAACCAGTCATCTCGTAAAATTCATAATAAATCATACGTTCATTTTTAACGGTTCAAAATTTGTGGGCATATACTCAACTTATATATGTATAACATATCCAAAAATTACCACGATCCAACGGTCGGATTAAAAATTATAACCCGCAAAATATCTCAAAAACCCTGATTTTTATAATACCTCCATTCCGATAAAAATACTGATAAAAACACCTCAACATTAACTCCTTCATTTTTAACCACAAAAATATATCCCTCATTTATATCCACATAAATAAATATTTCCTTATCATATGAATCAATAATTAATTATTCACAAATAATATTACAGAATCACATTTATGACAACCAGCCGTTCCCAGGAAAGAGGGGGCTTTCCAATAAGGATTTCTCCTTACTGGCGCGCAATTAGATGACCAAACCTCTCCTTAGACAGAACTTTCTAGACATTGCCAATAATGTTATCTAATAATATTATTCAAATAATATGAATTATTGATCTGATAATGGAAAAATACTGTGCAGCAACAATTATTGAAACAACAATAATATAAAATATCAACGCAACAATTATTGAATCAATAAAATAAAAATATTGAACAATAACTACTGTAACAATTATTGAGTAGTGCCTTCTTACGTAAGAATCAATAATTGGTGCAATACCGTGTGCTACTGTATTTTAATCACCGGGTATTCCAACAGTATTAACGTAACAACTACGCGTTATTTATAAACAACTTATACTTGTCATTTTCTTCATCCAATCGCTTTCCGTTATGGGGCCCACACAAGGCGCCGTCGTACGAATATTCCCCGACAGCAAGAATATTCCACGACCAAACGAATATTCCCGACAAAATGAATATTTTATAACCACTTGCTTATTTTGCAAAATTTGCACATTTCACCCATAACCAAAGTATTATATCAAATTAACCCCTTATTATTCACAATAATATTTAGAGAAAATTTGATTTTATTCATTAATAATTTGGGGTCTTACAACCTCCCCTCCTTATGAAATTTCGTCCTCGAAATTGACGTACGTACCTGATGTTTCAAAAAGGTGAGGATACCTCGCTTTCATTTCTGATTCCAACTCCCAGGTCATTTCTTCAATAGCCATGGTTTCTCCACAAAACCTTAACTTGTGGTATAACCTTCGTGCGTAGGACATGCTCTTTCCTATCCAAGATCTTAACAGTACCTCCTCGTACGTTAAATCTTCAGCTATCTCGTCTGGTTCTAACTCAATAATGTGGTTCGGGTCTTTAACATATTTACGAAGCATAGATATGTGAAAAACATTATGAACACGAGACATGCTTGGAGGTAATGCGAGTCTATATGCCACATTTCCTATTCGCTCAAGAATCTCAAATGGACCAACAAATCTTGGATTGAGCTTTCCTCTCTTCCCAAATCTTGTAACTCCCTTCCATGTGCAACACGTAATAATACATGATCCCCAATATTAAATTCCACGTCCTTCCGATGAAGATCCGCATAACTCTTTTGTCGATCCTGTGCCGTTTGTATACGTTGTCGAATCGTTTGGATCTTCTCTGTAGTAATGCGTACCAACTCTGGTCCCAACAATGTTGCTTCACCCACCTCGTCCCAGCATACTGGAGAACGACATTTTCTTCCATACAACGCCTCGAATGGACCACACCTATGCTCGCCTGATAACTGTTGTTGTAGGAGAATTCCACCAATGGTAGGTACTTATCCCAACTCCCTTTGAGATCTAGGACACAAAGTCTTAATAGATCTTCAAGAGTTTGAATAGTCCTCTCTGATTGTCCGTCCGTTTGAGGATGGTATGCCGAACTGAATCGTAAATCCGTGCCCATAGCTTTCTGCAAGCTAACCCAAAATCGTGAAGTGAATCTTGGGTCACGATCCGAAACTATGGATACTGGCATGCCATGCAATCTCACAATCTCGTTCACGTACATACTAGCAAGACGTTCAAGGGAATAAGTCTCACGTATCGGCAAGAAATGAGCGGACTTGGTTAATCTATCAACAATAACCCAAATCGCATCTATGCCTTGAGAAACCTTGGGAAGACCCGTAACAAAATCCATAGTAATGTGTTCCCACTTCCATTTCGGGATCTCAAGTGGTTGCAATGGACCCTTTGGCACTTGATGCTCCGCCTTTACACGTTGACAAGTTAAACACCTCGAGATAAACTCCGCGATCTCTCTTTTCATATTGCTCCACCAAAATGTATGTCGAAGATCGTGATACATTTTGGTACTCCCAGGATGGATTGCAAACGGTGTGTTGTGTGCCTCCATCATTATTCTATGCTTCAAGTCAAAATCGTTAGGAACACAAAGTCTGGAGTTGACTCGAAGTATTCCTTCTTCATCGATTCTTGCTTCTGGAATAGCACCTTCTTGCACTTTCTTCTTCATACGCATCAGCTCCATGTCCGTAGCTTGAGCAGCTTTAACTTTATCGATTAAAGTCGGTTCTACTCGTATATTTGATATCATCATGTGGGTACTTGGAGCCTTCATCTCTATCTCCATCCTTTGTAAGTCATACAAAATGGGCCTTTGTGTTAACAATATTGCACTCGTACCCGCATATGATCTTCTACTCAATGCGTCAGCTACTACGTTTGCTTTTCCAGGATGATATTGGATGTATGATCGTAATCTTTCAACAGCTCGAGCCAACGTCGCTGCCGCATGTTGAGTTCCTTTTGGGTGAAGAAATATTTGAGGCTTTTATGATCTGTATAGATCTCCACTTTCTCCCCATACAGGTAGTGTCTCCAGATCTTCAACGCAAAAACGACTGCTGCCAACTCCAAATCATGAGTAGGATAATTCCTCTCATATTCTTTGAGTTGTCGTGAGGCATAGGCTATGACTTTCCCATGTTGCATGAGAACACATCCTAACCCTTTGCCTGAAGCATCGCTGTAGATAACAAATCCATCCGAACCAGATAGTATTGTCAGAACAGGTGCCGAAATGAGTCTCCTCTTGAGTTCTTGGAAACTCTTCTCGCATTCCTCACTCCATACAAATTTTGTATCTTTCCGAGTCAGCTGAGTTAACGGAGTAGCGATTCGAGAAAATCCTTTTACGAATCTCCGATAATAACCAGAAAGCTACGCATTTCGATTACTGACTTAGGTTGCTCTCAACTGTGACTCATATCCCAATCTTGGATAGCACGCAACAATGACACCTATCAGTTTACTACCGCACGAATATGGCGTCCCCTACGGAGAGTCTGGCTTCGGTGCATTTCACAAAAGAAGTCACCAAATAAAGGCTCGGGTACAACTTCTACGGTTAGGTTTTTAACCTCCTGAAGTTCAATAGGAGTCATTCGATATGAGATTTTAGAAGTGAGTTTTGTACCAGATTCAAAGATGATACAAAATTCAATATCACGCGTAGGCCAAGAAATTCTTCAGGAAATACGTCAGGAAACAAACAACAGAAATATCACTCAAATCTGACGTATTTTTGTTCAAGTCTATGACATAGCTAAGAAAGCTTGACATCCGTTTTTCAATAAACGAATGACTTTACGGCTTGATATGAAAGAGTTTGACTTCAATGGTTTGGTTGCTGAATTTGAATAACAGGTTGCTTAGGAATATGAAAACTAACAACCTTACGAAAGCAATCAATTTTAGCATGATGAGTGGTTAACCAATCAATTCCTAAAATCACATCAAAAGCATATATTTTAAAGAGATAAGATCAACAGGTAATGTGATAGTACCAACTTGGATCATGCAAGATTTATAAACTGTAGATGTAACGAAGGTTTCACCCAACGGAGTTTCAACAGATAAGTTAAAGTCCAATTTCTCCGGAGTCAAGTTTAAACGTTGAGCACAAGCAGGAGAGATAAAAGAATGGGTAGAACCGGTATCTAGTAAAGTATAAACTTCGCAAGAATTCAAGATTAGCTTACCCGTGATCACCTCGTTCGGGTTTCTCGCGTTTTGGCCAGTAACGACAAACGCCCTTCCAGGAACCGCTGATTTCACTTATCCGGGACAGCTTTGGAGTCACCATCCCCGCTGAACTTGGTTTTGCTACAGAACACTCTCGAGCTATATGACCCTCCTTTCCACAGTTATAACATACCTTGGATTGTTGTGGGCAGTTTGGGATGATATGTCCCTCTTTCCCACATTTGTAACATACGACCGGTGGTCGTTCTCCTCCCCTAGAAACAGTTGATGTTTGTGCTGACGTCTTCACGTTATCATTGTTGTACCTTCTCTTCTTGAAATCTCCTCCCGACTCGCTCCTTCTATTATCACGACCACGATTACCACCAGAGTGGTTACCGCTTTTGTCCGAATGTTTTCCTCCCTGCTGGTTTTCATTGCTTCGATGACTGCCGCCACCGGTATGACCCTGGTTGTGGTCCCTCGTTGCACATACTCATTATCTCGCTCTAATAATTGAGCCCTATTTACAACATCTGAATATAAAGAAAATTTATGAGAGATAAGATATTGTCGAATCTCGGGTTTTAGACCTCTCAGAAACATCCTTGTCATTCGTTCCTCATTTTCGACCAAATGAGGTGCAAACTTGGATAACTCTGCAAACTTCGCCTCGTACTGGGACACCGTCATGTTGTTTTGTTCCAGTCTGATAAACTCCACCTCCTTCATATGACGAATACTTTCAGGAAATACTTGTCATTGAACAGTTTTTTGAAATGTTTCCCATGACATGTTGAGTGCGTCAGGCTGGGTACGCTTCACAGACTCCCACCAGTAGTCTGCCTCACCGCGGAACATAAAGGTGGCGAATGGAACCTTCTGTTCTTCCGTGCATCCCAAGACATCGAATATCTTGGTAATTTGCTTGACCCACGTTTCCGCCATGATCGGATCCGGCTTTCCCTTAAATTCTGGTGGTCCCAATTCTTTGAACTGCTTAGCTGTGACAAACCGCGCGTTATCATTTCCACCCGTATTCTGCACACGAGTCTCCCTCGTTGATTTTGCATGAACTGCAAAAAGCTCCTAAACATTCCATCATTCATCGTTTGCTCGGTAACGTTGTTTACAGGAGGAATATTGCCTTCCTGTTGCACGTTTCCCTGGGTGGTGATCAAAGGTGTCTCCACGGTCTGATTTACTCCATTATTAATGTTCTCAGCTGCCATTCTTAAATACTGCCATAAAACAAGGGTTAATAGTCATGTCATATATTATCCCTATACTCTGACCGACCAAATAAACACCAAATAAACTTAGTCAAGTCATACTAGTGAAGGAATTCCCCGTCTCTCCCCTCCTAGTTCTTGTCTCACATCTCAGCCAGGGATCATATCCCTAAGCTCTGATACCAACTGTGACGCCCCCAAAATAGGTATACAACACCCATTCTGAGTCGCCAAATACATGGTACAGAAAGCAAACTACAACTTCAATAATACAATTGTCGTGCAAAATACGACAACACATACTGTGAGTTTAAATACAAAAATTGTCTTCTAGACAATATCCACACTCAAATAAATCCTCATTACAATTATTCAAACACTATTTTACAGAAATAGTGAGGACTGCTAAAACATCTTTCTAGAACCATCACTCCATATCCCGACTAGATCCTGCTATGTTCTCACCTCCTGAGAAGAAAAATGGAACAAAAAGGAAAAGGGTGAGCTCAACTAGCCCAGTAAAGAATATTATGACTAAGATAATATACAACAAATTATCGTTAGTCTTCAACAGGAAAAATCTGATAGAATATAATCGACAACAAGTTTTAGATCAACAACTGCAGCGGAAACAGCAAACCATTAGAAGAGTCAAGTAGAGAAAGAATTCTACTATCTTCTAAGATTTAAAAGTCCATCATCAATATTTTATCCCTGTAACATCAATTAATAATCATCTTTATCCAAATATTCATCTTTGCACTACAGGCCAAAGATATTCATTTGTATCACCTGTCGGTCATGTTCATCTCAACACCTGTTCATCTTTGCACTACAGGCCAAAGATATTCATCAAGTAATCATACATCTTTGCACTACAGCCAAAGATATTCATTAATATCATCATTTAGGACTGAGGATGATGAAAAATATCTTAAAGAGAACGAATCCAATGAGACAGAAGGACAAATAGTAGGGATTCGTATAACAGTTTATCCAAGATCAATAATACTTCATAATAATCAATTGTGAAGCAGAATTCAAAAATAAAGATCAAAACATGGATACAATCAAAGATAGTAACCATAATAGACATCTTGGACAAAAAGAAAAAATTTTATTTTTCGGTGAATAGTGCCGTATTCGTGAATAGTGCCGTATACGTGAATAGTGCCGTATACATGAATAGTAATCCCGACACAAAAAGTTCTAAATTTGATAAAAACTCATATCAATATTTCAGCATAATGATATTGAAGAAAATAATATCATTTAAGAAGAAAATAATATCCCTTACCTCAAGATATCAGTACTTCTGGTCGGAATACCGTATAAGGCTGAAAGAAACTTGCTCTGATGAATAGAAACTCTCAAAGTATCTAAATACTCACAAAATACACTCAATAATCTAGAGAGAGAAAGAGAGAAAACTTGTTTCTGGTGTGATTTTCAATTCTAACTTAGCCCTCTATTTATAGGAAAATTTTAGTAGGTTTGACCTGCAACCTGATGGCTTTACCTGCTACTATTCCCACCCACCACATTTGAAATATAATTCAGCACATTTCTTCACCAACCACAAGTGGGGCCCACCAATTCTAGAATTTTCCATCAAAATGATAAACTCCGAAAATTCAACAATTTCTGAACCAGTCATCTCGTAAAATTCATAATAAATCATACGTTCATTTTTAACGGTTCAAAATTTGTGGGCATATACTCAACTTATATATGTATAACATATCCAAAAATTACCACGATCCAACGGTCGGATTAAAAATTATAACACCCGCAATATTTCTCAAAAACCCTGATTTGATTTTTAATACCTCCATTCCGATAAAAATACTAATAAAACACCTCAACATTAACTCCTTCATTTTTAACCACAAAAATATATCCCTCATTTATATTCACATAAAATAAATATTTCCTTATCATATGAATCAATAATTAATTATTCACAAATAATATTACAGAATCACATTTATGACAACCAGGCCGTTCCCAGGAAAGAGGGGGCTTTCCAATAAGGATTTCTCCTTACTGGCGCGCAATTAGATGACCAAACCTCTCCTTAGACAGAACTTTCTAGACATTGCCAATAATGTTATCTAATAATATTATTCAAATAATATGAATTATTGATCTGATAATGGAAAATACTGTGCAACAACAATTATTGAAACAACAATAATATAAAATATCAATGCAACAATTATTGAATCAATAAAATAAAATATTGAACAATAACTACTATAACAATTATTGAGTAGTGCCTTCTTACGTAAGAATCAATAATTGGTGCAATACCGTGTGCTACTGTATTTTAATCACCGGTATTTCAACAGTATTAACGGTAACAACTACGCCGTTATTTATAAATAACTTATACTTGTCATTTTCTTCATCCAATCGCTTTCCGTTATGGGCCCACACAAGGCTGCGCCGTCGTACGAATATTCCCCGACAGCAAGAATATTCCACGACCAAATGAATATTCCCCGACAAAATGAATATTTTATAACCACTTGCTTATTTTACAAAATTTGCACATTTCACCCATAACCAAAGTATTATATCAAATTAACCCCTTATTATTCACAATAATATTTAGAGAAAATTTGATTTTATTCATTAATAAGTTGGGGTCTTACAATCATGTAACGCCATCAGGTAGCAGGTTAGTCTGCTTTGGTGTTCTAAGCATTTTCCTATAAATAGGGTGCTTAGTTAGAATTGAAAATCACACCAGAAACAAGTTTTTTTTTCTCTCTCTATATTATCGAGCGTATTTTTGTGAGTATTTAGATACTTTGAGAGTTGTTATTCAGTACAAGTTTTCTTCAGCTTTATACATGATATTTCAATCAGAAGTATTGTTCTTTTGAGGTAAGGGATATTATTTTCTTCGTAAATGATATTATTTTCTTCAATATCATTATATCGAAATATTGATATAAATTTTATTGTGGAATTTTTACCTTTTTGTGTCGGGGTTACTATTCACGAATACAGCACTATTCACAGAAAAATAAAACTTTTTCTTCTTTGCCCAAGATGTCTATTATAGTTACTATCTCTGATTGTATCCATGTTTTGATCTTTATTTTTTTAAATTCTGCTTCACAGTTGATTATTATGGAGTATTTTTGAACTTGGATAAACTGTAGTATAAATTCCTAACATTTGTCCTTTTGTCTCCCTGGATTTATTTTTTTAAGATATTTTTTATCATCCTCAGTCTTAAATGATGATATTACTGAATATCTTTGGCCTGTAGTGCAAAGATAAATGATTAACTGCTGAATATCTTTGGCCCGTAGTGCAAAGATGAACATGTGTTTAGATGAACATGACCAACTGGTGATACAAATGAATATCTTTGGCCTGTAATACAAAGATGAATATTTGATTCAAGATGTATATTAATTGATGTTACAGGGATAAAATATTGATGATGGACTTTTAAATCTTAGAAGATAGTAGAATTCATTCTCTACTTGACTCTTCTAATGAATTGTTGTTTCCACTGCAGTTGTTAATCTAAAACTTGTTGTCTATTATATTTTATCAGATTTTTTCCTGTTAAAGACTAATGATAATTTGTTGTATATTATCTTAGTCATAATATTCTTTACTGGGATAGTTGAGGTTAACCTTTTCCTTTCTGCTCTATTTTTCTTAGGAGACGAGAATATAGCGGGAACTAGTTGGGGTGTGGAGTGATGTTTCCAGTCAGTTGTGTTAGCAGTCCTCACTATTTTGTAAAATAGTGTTGCAATAATTGTAATGATGACTTATTTGAGTGTAGATATTGTCTAGAAGACAATATTTGTATTTAAACTCACAGTTTATGCATTGTCGTATTTTGCATGACAATTGTATTAATGAAGTTATATTTATTTCTATACCATGTATTTGACGACTCAGAATAGGTGATATATACCTATTTTGGGGGCGTCACAGTTGGTATCAGAGCTTAGGGATATGGTCTCTGGCGGAGATCGGGAAATAGAACTAGGAGGGGAGAGACGAGTAAATCCTTCGCTAGTGTGTCCTACCTAAGCTTATTTGTTGGTCGGTCATAATAAAGGGGTTTTATGTGGTATGTCAATTTTTTTAATTAATCCTTGTTTTATGACAGTATTTGAGAATAACAGCTAAGAATGTTAACAATGGAGTGAATGAGATCGTGGAGACACCTTTAATCACCAACAAGGGGAACGTGCAACAGGAAGGCAATATTCCTCCTATAAACAACACTACCGAACAAATGATGAATGATGGAATGTTTAGAAGCTTTTTGTTGTTCATGCAAAATCAGACGAGGAAGACTCGTGTACAAAATACGGATGGAAATGATAGCAACGCGCTGCTTGTCACATCCAAGCAGTTCAAAGAGTTGGGACCACCAAAATTTATGGAAAAGTCGGATTCGATCATGGCGGAAACGTGGGTCAAGTAAATTACCAAAATATTTGATGTCTTGGGATGCACGGAGGAACAGAAGGTTCCATTCGTCACCTTTATGTTCCGTGGTGAGGCAGACTACTGGTGGGAGTCTATGAAGCGTACTCAGCCAGCTGCACTTAATGTCTTGAGAAACGTTTCAAAAACTGTTTAATGACAAGTACTTTCTTGAAAGTATTCGTCATATGAAGGAGGTAGAGTTTATTAGACTGGAGCAAAATAACATGACGGTGTCCTAGTACGAGGCGAAGTTCGCAGAGTTATCCAGGTTTGCACCTCATTTGGTAGAGAATGAAGAACGTATGACGATGATGTTTCTAAGAGGTCTGAAACCTGAAATTCGGCAATATCTTATCTCTCATAAATTTTCTCTATATTCAGATGTTGTAAACATTGCTTAATTATTAGAGCGTGATAATGAGTATGTTCAACTGAGGGACCACAACCAGGGTCATACCGGTGGTAGCAGTCATCGAAGCAATGACAACCAGCAGAGAGAAAAACATTCGGACAAAAGCGGTAACCACTCGGGTGGTAATAGTGGCCATGATAGTAGAAGAAGCGAGTCGGGGGGAGATTTCAAAAATAGAAGGTACAACAAGGATAACGTGAAGACGTCAGCACCATCATCAACTGTTTCTAGGGGAAGAGAACGAACACCGGTCGTTTGTTACAAATGCGGGAAAGAGGGACATATCAGCCGAAACTGTCCACAATAATTCAAGGTGTGTTATAACTGTAGAAAGGAAGGTCATATAGCTAGAGATTGTCTTGTAGCGAAACCAAGTCCAGTGGAAATGGTGACTCCGAAGGCTGTTCCGGACAACTTAAAGTCAGCGGTTCCTGGAAGAGTGTTTGTCGTGACTGGCCAAAACGCAAGGAATCCGAACGAGGTCATCACGGATAAGTTAATCATAAATTCTTGCGAAGTTTATAACTTATTAGATACCGGTTCTACCCATTCTTTTATCTCTCCTGCTTGTGCTTAACATTTGAACTTGACTCCAGAGAAATTAGACTTTGACTTATCTGTTGAGACTCCGTTAGGAAAAACTTTCATTACATCTACAGTTTATAAATCTTGGTTGATCCAAGTTGGTACCATCACATTACCTGTCGATCTTATTTCTTTAAAGATACTTGCATTTGATGTGATTTTAGGGATTGATTGGTTAACTATTCATCATGTCAAAATTGATTGTTTTCGTAAGGTTGTCAGTTTTTATATTTCTAACTAACTTGTTATATGAATTCAATCAACCAAATCACTAAAGTCAATCACTGTCATATCAAGCCATAAAGTCATTCGTTTATTAAAAAATAGATGTCAAGCTTTCTTAGCCCATGTCACGGACTTGAATAAAAATACGTCAGATTTGAATAATATTTCTACTGTTAGTGAATTTTCTGACGTATTTCCTGAAGAATTTTCCGGTCTACCCCCAGAACGTGAAGTTGAATTCTTTATTGACCTTGAACCTGGTACAAAGCCCATTTCTAAAACCCCATATCGAATGGCTCCTATTAAACTTCAGGAGTTAAAGGTCCAACTACAGGAGTTGTTAGACATCGGTTTCATTCGTCCTAGTACATCTCCTTGGGGTGCTCCTGTTTTATTCGTAAAGAAGAAATACGGGAGTATGCGACTTCGTATCGACTATAGGGAATTGAACCATATCACCATCAAGAATAGGTATCCGTTACCTCGCATTGATGACCTGTTCGACCAATTGCAAGGAGCACAATTCTTTTTAAAGATCGATCTTCGTTCTGGATATCATCAGCTGAAGATTAAAATTGAGGATATTCCGAAGATTGCCTTCAGAACTCGGTACGGGCGTTATAAATTCTTAGTCATGTCTTTTGGATTGACTAATGCTCCTACTGCTTTCATGGATATGATGAACCGTGTGTTCAAGGAATATTTAGATCAGTTCGTTGTTGTCTTTATTGATGACATCCTCATCTATTCCAAAAGCTGAGAAGATCATGAGCACCATTTGAAGCTAGTACTTCAAAGGCTTTGCGATAAAAAGCTATATGTCAAGCTGAAGAAATGCGAGTTCTGGCTTGAGGAAGTAGCATTCCTTGGGCACGTGGTGTTAAAACATGGAGTATCTGTTGATCCGGCGAAGATTGAAGCCATACAAAGTTGGGAGCAACCGAAGTCAGTCATCGAAGTACGTAGATTTTTGGGCTTAGCTGGTTATTATCGGAGATTCGTGGAAGGATTTTCTCGAATCGCTACTCCGTTAACTCAGCTGACTCAGAAAGATACAAAATTCGTATAGAGCGAGAAATGCGAGAAGAGTTTCCAAGAGCTCAAGAGGAGACTCATTTTGTCACTTGTTTTGACAATACCATCTGGTTCGGATGGATTTGTTATCTACAGCGATGCTTCAGGCAAAGGGTTAGGGTGTGTTCTCATGCAACATGGAAAAATCATAGCCTATGCTTTGCGACAACTCAAAGAATATGAGATGAATTATCTTACTCATGATCTGGAGTTGGCAGCAGTCGTTTTCGTATTGAAGATATAGAGACACTACCTGTATGGGGAGAAAGTGGAGATTTATACGGATCATAAGAGCCTTAAATATTTCTTCACCCAAAAGGAACTCAACATGCGGCAATGGCGTTGGCTTGAGCTGTTGAAAGATTACGATCATACCATCCAATACCATCCTGGAAAAGCGAACGTAGTAGCTGACGCATTGAGTAGAAGATCATATGCGGGTACGAGTGCGATGTTGTTAACACGAAGGCCCATTTTGTATGACTTGCAAAGGATGGAGATAGAGGTAAAGGCTCCAAGTACCCACGTAATGATATCAAATATACGAGTAGAACCGACTTTAATCAATAAAGTTAAAGCTGCTCAAGCTACGGACCTGGAGCTGATGCGTATGAAGAAAAAAGTGCAAGAAGGTGTTATTCCAGAAGCAAGAATCGATGAAGAAGGAATACTTCGAGTCAACTCCAGACTTTGTGTTCCTAACGATTCTAACTTGAAGCATAGAATCATGATGGAGGCACACAACACACCATTTGCAATCCATCCTGGGAGTACCAAAATATATCATGATCTTCGACATACATTTTGGTGGAGCAATATGAAGAGAGAGATTGCGGAGTTTATATCGAGGTGTTTAACTTGTCAACGTGTAAAGGCGGAGCATCAAGTGCCAAAGGATCCATTGCAACCACTTAAGATTTCGAAATAGAAGTGGAAACACATTACTATGGATTTCGTTACGGGTCTTCCCAAGGTTTCTCAAGGCATAGATGCGATTTGGGTTATTGTTGATAGATTAACCAAGTCTGCTCATTTCTTACCGATACAAGAGACTTATTCCCTTGAACGTCTTTCTCGTATGTACGTTAATGAGATTGTGAGATTGCATGGCATGCCAGTATTCATAGTTTCGGATCGTGACCCAAGATTCACTTCACGATTTTGGGTTAGCTTGCAAAAAGTTATGGGCACGGATTTACGATTCAGTTCAGCATACCATCCTCAAACAAACGGGCAATCAGAAAGGACTATTCAAACTCTTAAAGATCTATTAAGACTCTATGTCCTAGATTTCAAAGGGAGTTGTGATAAGTACCTACCATTGGTGGAATTCTCCTACAACAACAGTTATCAAGCAAGTATAGGTATGGCTCCATTCGAGGTATTGTATGAAAGAAAATGTCGTTCTCCAGTATGTTCGGACGAGGTGGGAGAAGCAATGTTGTTGGGACCAGAATTGGTACGTATGACTATAGAGAAAATCCAAATGATCCGACAACGTATACAAACGGCACAGGATCGACAAAAAAGTTATGCAGATCTTCATCGAAAGAACGTGAAATTTAATATTGGGGATCATGTATTGTTACGTATTGCTCCATGGAAGGGAGTTACAAGATTTGGAAAGAGAGGAAAGCTCAATCTAAGATTTGTTGGTCCATTTGAGATTCTTGACCGAATTGTGGCCTATAGACTTGCATTACCTCCAAGCATGTCTCATGTTCATAATGTTTTTCACATATCTATGCTTCGTAAATATGTGAAAAACCCGAACCACATAATTGAGTTAGAACTAGACGAGATAGCCGAAGATTTAACGTACGAGGAGGTACCTGTTAAGATCTTGGATAGGAAAGAGCATGTCCTACACACCAAAGTTACACCACAAGTTAAGGTTTTGTGGAGGAACCATGCTATTAAAAAAATGACCTGAGAGTTGGAATCAGAAATGAAAGCAAGGTATCCGCACCTTTTCGAAACACCATGTACGTACGTCAATTTCGAGGATAAAATTACATAAGGAGGGAGGTTGTAAGACCCCAACTTATTCATAAATAAAATCGAATTTCCTTTAATTATTATTTTGAATAATAAGGTGTTAATTTTATATAATATTTTGGTTAAGGGTGAAATGTGCAAATTTTACAAAATAAGCAAATGGTTATAAAATATTCATTGTTGTCGGTGAATATTCGTTTGGTCGTGAATATTCTTGTTGTCGGGGAATATTCGTACGATGGCGCAGTCATTTGTGGGCCCCATAACGGAAAACAGTTGGATGAAGAAAACGACAAGTTTGAGTTTTTATAAATAACGGCGTAGTTGTTACCGTTAACACCGTTAGAATACTCGGTGGTTAAAATTCAGTAATACGCGTGGGTGCACAGTAGCACACGGTATTGCATAGTATTGTTGAATTATTGATCCTTACGTAAGAAGGCACTACTCAATAATTGTTACAGTAATTACTGTTTAATATTTTATTTTATTGATTCAATAATTGCTACGTCGATATTTTATATTATTGTTGTTTCAATAATTGTCACTGCACAGTATCTCTATTATCAGATCAATAATTCATATTATTTGAATAATATTATTAGATAGAATTATTGGCAATGTCTAAGGAGGTTCTGCCTAAGGAGAGTTTTGGTCACCTAATTGCGCGCCAGTAAGGAAAAATCCTTATCAGAAAGCCCCCTCTTTCTTGGGAACGACCTGGTTGTCATAATAATGATTCTGTAATATTATTTGTAAATAATTAATTATTGATTTATATGATAAGGATATATTTATTTTATGTGGATATAAATGAAGGATATATTTAGTTTATCTGGATATAAATGAAGGAGTTAATGCTGAGGTATTTTATCAGTATTTTGTCAGAATGGAAGTATTAAAAATCGTCCGTATGTGAATTTCGGACATTTTCTGTTTGGAATTTGGAAATTTTTTTTTTCTACAAAGTTGTAGAGAATTAAATTTCTTATGAAATAGACACGAGACTCGAATTTTTATGATAAAAAGGCTATTTATTATGAATTATTGATGTAATAACCCAATATTTTTAATATAATTAAATAATAATTTTTGCATTTAATTTTGGATATAAATTATTTTTTTATATAAAGGTGGGCATATGTGTAAATTAAAATATATATATACTTATGTGATAAAAAAAATTTATTTATTACATGAATAATTGTAATAATTTCTTTTTAAGAATTATTAATCGTTATAGATTATATTCCTATAATAAATTAATTTTGTAATAATAAGAGTATTAGTTATTTTTCGCGAATATATGATTACTGTATATATGATATGATTATTAAGATTGTTATGATAAGTAATCAATACGCTCTTAGACTTGTAATATCACTTTTGTGAACATCAATTCATGTCGTAGAAAACGAGTTTAGCAATGAAAACTGACACTGGCTTAGGCTAAACCAGTCTTGGCACTGTCAGGGCACGGCGCAGCTGCGCCGTCCCAGCAGTACAACTGGCGCAGCTGCGCCAGTAGATAGTTGGAGAAAATTAAAAAAAAAATTCTTCTTTAGAAATAAAATGAAACATTTTGTTATATGTATAACATTGGTAAACCATGAAATGAAGTGCTTTATGTTTGACGAAGGAAATATTAAGTAAACCATTAATTAATATTAATTAATTGTGGTAGAATATTGATTACTTGGTAATTAATTAATAACAAGTGATTACTATTATTTGCAATATATCTATAAATATAATATGAATGATATAGATAATTAATGATTATGAAGATCCATAAATACATTAACCGATGATGATTAGAGTAATTAATTTTGGTGTTAATTAGTCAAGGAAGTGAATAATTTATTTAATTGACATAAGTAAATAAGTTATTAATATAATAATATTAGATTAACGGTTATGTGCATGTGAGCAGTATTACGACTATACGATATAGCGTAGTGTGACTTTTATGTGACTATATATGTAAGATCCCGAATTTTATGAAATAAAAGTATTCAATTTTTCTTATAATTACTATTCAGTAAATGGTTAAATTGATAAAAGTTTAAAGTTATGGGTGAAATGTGAATTTTTTTTCAAAATAAGCAAGTGGTTATACAATAATCATTGTTGTCGGGGAATATTCGTTTGGTCGTGGAATATTCTTTCTGTCGGGAAATATTCGTACGACGGCGCAGCTATTTGTGAGCCCCATAATGAATAACTGTCGGGTGAAGAAAACGACAAATTTGAGTTTTTACAAATAACGGCGTAGTTGTTACCGTTAACACTGTTGGAATACCCGGTGGTTAAAATACAGTAATACGCGTTATTGCACAGTAGCACACGGTATTGCATAGTATTTTTAAAATTATTGATTCTTACGTAAGAAGGCACTACTCAATAATTGTTACAGTAATTACTGTTCAATATTTTATTTTATTGATTCAATAATTGCTACGTTAAAATTTTATATTATTGTTGTTCAATAATTGTCACTGCACAGTATTTTCCATTATCAGATCAATAATTCATATTATTTAAATAATATTATTAGATAACATTATTGACAATGTCTAAAAAGTTCTGTCTAAGGAGAGGTTTGGTCACCTATTTGCGCGCCAGTAAGGAAAAATTCTTATTGGAAAGCCCCCTCTTTCCTGGGAACGGCCTGGTTGTCATAAATGTGATTCTGTAATATTATTTGTGAATAATTAATTATTGATTCATATGATAAGAAAATATTTATTTTATGTGGATATAAATGAGGGATATATTTTTGTGGTTAAAAATGAAGGAGTTAATGTTGAGGTGTTTTATCTGTATTTTTGTCGGAACGGAGGTATTGAAAATCAAATTAGGGTTTTTAAGATATTTTGCGAGGGTTATAATTTTTAATCCGACCGTTGGATCGTGGTAATATTTGGATATGTTATACATATATAAGTTGAGTATATGTCCACAAATTTTGAACCGTTAAAAATGAACGTATGATTTGTTATGAATTTTACGAGATGTCTGGTTCAGAAATTGTTGAATTTTCGTAGTTAGTCATTTTGGTAGAAAATTCTAGAATTGGTGGGCCCCACTCTTGGTTGGTGAAGAAATGTGCTGAGATTTTTATTCAAATGTGGTGGGAGGGAATAGTAGCAGGTAAAGCCATCAGGTTACAAGTTAAGTCTGATTCAGCGTGCTAACATTTTCCTATAAATAAAGGGCTAAGTTAGAATTGAAAATCACACCAGAATTCATAAGTTTTCTCTCTTTCTCTCTCTAGATTATTGAGTGTAATTTGTGAGTATTTAGATACTCTGTGAGTTTCTATTCATCAGTGCAAGTTTCTTTCAGCCTTATACCGATCAGAAGTACTGCTCTTTTGAGGTAAGGGATAGTAAGGGATTTTAAAGGTTGTTATATTTTTCAGTTTCGTAATTTTTCTGACCTTCAAAAATTCTGGAAGAATTTAAAATAATATTTTGATGAGTTTTCTTGATTGTGTCCAAAAATGGTGATTTTTGGATGTATAGATTGAAAGTTATGAATTTTATTAGAAAAGACTATTTTAAAAGTAATTGCTTATAATTCTTTGTGGTTAACTCCAAAATTGATGAAATTTTTATTGGGAGTACATGTATATGATAGAAGTATACTCTGTAAATTTCAGAATTTTTGGACAAAAGTACAATTTTTGATAAATGTCTAAATATTCGGCTATTTTGGCCATATGAAAAATAGTAAATGACTTTTAAAAATTCTGAGAAAAATATATGTTCACTATGGGACTATATTATGCTAAATCTCAGAAAAGAAATATTTTTAGAACTGATTTGGTATTTTTCATGAAAATAGTCTAGTTATGAGTAAATGAATTAAATATGTTTTGTGAAGTAAAAAAATTAGAAAATAAGATTTTATGACTTGAGAATCCTATATGAGGTATATGCAGATTTTTGATGAGGGTTTTGGTTATTGGTGATGAAATCTTATGAGTTTGGCATTTTAGATTGATTAAATACATTATTTAGTAAAGTGTAAACAATTAAAATAAATTTTTATAAGCTTAAGAAATATTATTCTTTCAATATCATTATACCGAAATATTGGTATGTATTTTATTGTAGAATTTCTATCTTTTTGTGTCGGGTTACTATTCATGAGTTACTATTCACGAGTTACTATTCATGAATTACTATTCACGAGTTACTATTCACGATAAAATTGGTTTCTTTTTCTAACCAAATTATAGTTGATTTATGAATATTACTCTTGAGATTAAATCTATATGTTGATCATATTATTTTTATTATCATATATAATATTTTTATAACCCTGATGTTGAAATTCTCTTTCACTTGAGTGTAAAGATGAGTAGATTATTTGTATGATCATGACTTTGGGTTCTCTTTGGCCAGTAGTGCAAAGTTAAATTATTGACTAGTATGATCATGACCATTGAATTTATAATTGAATATCTTCAGCTTAAGTGCAAAAGTGAAATGATCAACATAGTTATAATTATTGTTTATATAAATGATTATATATTTCTTTGAGATATTAATATATTTGGCCTGTAGTGCAAATATGAACTGTTGATGAATATATTTGGCCGTAGTGCAAATATGAACTGTTGAGGAATATCTTTGGCCTGTAGTGCAAAGATGAAATATTGATGAATATCTTTGGCCTGTAGTGCAAAGATGAATTGTTGATGAATATCTTTGGCCCGTAGTGCAAAGATGACATGTTGTTGAATATCTTTGGCCAGTAGTGCAAAGATGAACAGATGTTGAGATAAACATGACCAACTGGTGATACAAATGAATATCTTTGGCCGTAGTGCAAAGATGAAGTTATTAGTATGATTATGAACAGGAAATGTGATTTGGTGTAACCATGATCTTTGATGTTTCAGGTAAAGATAGGTGATGAAAATTATCTTCGTCCTGGATGAGAAGAGGAATTTAGAACTACAGTTATGATTATGAGTTATTCATATGATTGTGGACCAGAATTGTTGATTGATGTTATAGGGATAAAACATTGTTGATGGATTTTTAACATGGAGAAGATAATAGACTTTATAGTCTATTTGACTCTTCTAATGGATTGCTCGTTCCGCTGCAACTATGGTTGAAATTTTTATCATTTACCATATGTTCTAAATCTCTGATTTATTATTGATGAAGGCTATTGATAATTTAATTATCTTTAGTCATGATATTCTTTACTGAGCTAGTTGTGCTCACCCTTTTGCTTCACAATTCCTTTCAGGTAATAAGAGTGTAGCTGGGTCGAGCGAGGGTAACGGGAAATAGAACGGTGGTCTCTAGCTGTGGATGTTCTCCCGAAGCAGTATAGAAAAGTTCATTTAGTAGTTTTATTTGGTGAATCCAATAGGGTAAGGTGTACCCAACGTTGGAAGGGTGGTTTGTCACTATCATACAAGATGTCTAACGACATACAACCTCGTGTCATCATAAGACAGGGATGTGCTCATCCACTTGCTGAGTATATATACGAGCACTACCTATATAATCTTGGTGTTTGTTTGAAGTATAATTCTCAATTAGAGACAGTAGAGATAATGATATGTCAAGAGAAGACTCACCATTGGGAAGAATATGATAGTAATCTTCTCGTTTTTCTTTGGGGTCTATTGGGTCAACCAAGAATAATTCTGTGGCCATATGATATCTATCATAACCTAGACGCATGGCCTCCCATGTACGAAGGTTTCCTTGAGCACTTCCCAAAGATTCTAATTTCTAAAACTATTTTTGACTATACCTTTATGTAAGGTGTCATTGTGAGGTGATGTCCACGGTTGGAACATGAGTCACATTTGGTATATATTTGTATCCAAACTCACAGCATATGTGTTGTTGTATTTTGCACGACAATTGTTGTAATAAAGTTATAGTTGTTTTCTGTACCATGTATTTGGCGACTCAGAATATGTTGGATGGAATGGACCTATTTTGGGGTCGTTACATTTGGTATCAGAGCTTAGGGATATGATCTCTGGCGGAGATCGGGAAATATAACTAGGAGGGGAGAGATGAGTAAATCCTTCGCTAGTGTGTCCTACCTAAGCTTATTTGTTGGTCAGTCATAATATTGGGATATTATGTGATATGTTAATTTGTTTAATTAACCCTTGTTTTATGACAGTATTTGAAAATGACAGCTGAGAATGCTAACAATGGAGTGAATAAGACTGTGGGGATACCTCTAATAACTAACCGTGATAATGTGATATCAGACGAAGAAGGAATTAGAGATATCCATGTGGTGAGTGAAGAATTGATAGTTGCACCCGAGATAGTCGCAGAGGTAACAGCTGAGACTGAGGAAGAAGAGGAAGAAGAAATACCAGAGGAGAATTTATTAGAGGTATTATATGATCAAAATGTAGAATTTCAAAATCGTATTCATGAGTTAGAAGAGGAGGCAGAAGAACGACAGGCGGTCGTGGAACTAAAGGATGCAACAATTCAAGCTTGTGTTATTCGATATGTGATGCTTGAACAGAAGCATTCTTTGGCAGAGTATAAGATGATAAAAATAGAATCTGAGCTAAAAGAAGAAAAAACTGAACGAGTGAGAATAAGTGATGCATGGGCAAAAGCCGCACGACACGTGGATATTGTGGAAAGAGATGTTCGATCTAAGAAGGCTAAAATAGATGATATGAATTTCTCTTTTTGGAAAGCAATTGGGAGAACCCAACATCGAGTTTTGAATTACCCTATACATAGCGGTCAACCTGAATCCGATATGGATCGAAGATTGATGATTCAGATCATGAATGAGGAGTACGAAGAGGCAGTTGAGGGAGGAATATGTCCTATAGAAAGGTATATTCCAATGGTAATGATGACGCCAAATGCTGCTCCAGACAAGTCAAAGCCGAGTAGTTCGAGGGATGGCGGTTGTCATGACTTCCCAACAAATGAGGAACCCAAATGAAGTTATCATGGGAGATGAGCAATGGAGAAATCATGATGATCTGAGAGATAGAATCTGAAATGGAAGCAAGGTATTCTCAACTCTTCGAAATACCAGGTACGTAAATTTCGGGGACGAAATTTCATAAGGAGGGGAGATTGTAAGACCCCGAATTTTATGAAATAAAAGTATTCAATTTTTCTTATAATTACTATTCAGTAAATGGTTAAATTGATAAAAGTTTAAAGTTATGGGTGAAATGTGAATTTTTTTTCAAAATAAGCAAGTGGTTATAAAATAATCATTGTTGTCGGGGAATATTCGTTTGGTCGTAGAATATTCTTTCTGTCGGAGAATATTCATACGACGGCGCAGCTATTTGTGGGCCCCATAACGAATAACTGTCGGGTGAAGAAAATGATAAATTTGAGTTTTTACAAATAACGGCGTAGTTGTTACCGTTAACACTGTTGGAATACCCAGTGGTTAAAATACAGTAATACGCGTTATTGCACAGTAGCACACGGTATTGCATAGTATTTTTGAAATTATTGATTCTTACGTAAGAAGGCACTACTCAATAATTGTTACAGTAATTACTGTTCAATATTTTATTTTATTGATTCAATAATTGCTACGTTGAAATTTTATATTATTGTTGTTCAATAATTGTCACTGCACAGTATTTCCCATTATCAGATCAATAATTCATATTATTTGAATAATATTATTAGATAACATTATTGGCAATGTCTAGAAAGTTCTGTCTAAGGAGAGGTTTGGTCACCTAATTGCGCGCCAGTAAGGAAAAATTCTTATTGGAAAGCCCCCTCTTTCCTGGGAACGGTCTGGTTGTCATAAATGTGATTCTGTAATATTATATGTGAATAATTAATTATTGATTCATATGATAAGGAAATATTTATTTTATGTGGATATAAATGAGGGATATATTTTTGTGGTTAAAAATGAAGGAGTTAATGTTGAGGTGTTTTATCTGTATTTTTGTCGGAACGGAGGTATTGAAAATCAAATTAGGGTTTTTAAGATATTTTGCGAGGGTTATAATTTTTAATCCGACCGTTGGATCGTGGTAATATTTGGATATGTTATACATATATAAGTTGAGTATATGTCCACAAATTTTGAACCGTTAAAAATGAACGTATGATTTATTATGAATTTTACGAGATGACTGGTTCAGAAATTGTTGAATTTTCGTAGTTAGTCATTTTGGTTCTAGAATTGGTGGGCCCCACTCTTGGTTGGTGAAGAAATGTGCTGAGATTTTTATTCAAATGTGGTGGGTGGGAATAGTAGCAGGTAAAGCCATCATGTTACAGGTTAAGTCTGATTCAGTGTGCTAACATTTTCCTATAAATAGAGGGCTAAGTTAGAATTGAAAATCACACCAGAATTCATAAGTTTTCTCTCTTTCTCTCTCTAGATTATTGAGTATAATTTGAGAGTATTTAGATACTCTGTGAGTTTCTATTCATCAGTGCAAGTTTCCTTCAGCCTTATACCGATCAGAAGTACTGCTCTTTTGAGGTAAGGGATAGTAAGAGATTTTAAGGGTTGTTATATTTTTCAGTTTCGTAATTTTTCTGACCTTCAAAAATTCTGGAAAATTTAAAATGATATTTTGATGAGTTTTCTTAATTGTGTCCAAAAATGGTGATTTTTGGATGTATAGATTGAAAGTTATGAATTTTATGAGAAAAGACTATTTTAAAAGTAATCGCTTATAATTCCTTGTGGTTAACTCCAAAATTGATGAAATTTTTATTGGGAGTACATGTATATGATAGAAGTATACTCTGTAAATTTTAGAATTTTTGGATAAAAGTATAATTTTTGATAAATGTCTAAATATTCGGCTGTTTTGGCCATATGAAAAATAGTAAATGACTTTTAAAAATTCTGAGAAAAATATATGTTCACTATGGGACTATATTATGCTAAATCCCAGAAAAGAAATATTTTTGGAACTGATTTGGTATTTTTCATGAAAATAGTCTAGTTATGAGTAAATGAATTAAATATGTTTTGTGAAGTAAGAAAAATGGAAATTAAGATTTTATGACTTGAGAATCCTATATGAGGTATATGCAGATTTTTTATGAGGGTTTTGGTTATTGGTGATGAAATCTTATGAGTTTGGCATTTTAGATTGATTAAATACATTATTTAGTAAAGTGTAAACAATTAAAATAAATTATTTATAAGCTTAAGAAATATTATTCTTTCAATATCATTATACCGAAATATTGGTATGTATTTTATTGTAGAATTTCTATTTTTTTGTGTCGGGTTACTTTTCATGAGTTACTATTCACGAGTTACTATTCACGATAAAATTGGTTTCTTTTTCTAACCAAATTATAGTTGATTTATGAATATTACTCTTGAGATTAAATCTATATGTTGATCATATTGTTTTTATTATTATATATAATATTTTTATAACCCTGATGTTGAAATTCTCTTTCACTTGAGTGTAAAGATGAGTAGATTATTGGTATAATCATGACTTTGGGTTCTCTTTGGCCAGTAGTGTAAAGTTAAATTATTGACTAGTATGATCATGACCATTGAATTTATAATTGAATATCTTCAGCTTAAGTGCAAAGGTGAAATGATCAACATGGTTATAATTATTGTTTATATAAATGATTATATATTTCTTTGAGATATTAATATATTTGGCCTGTAGTGCAAATATGAATTGTTGATGAATATATTTGGCCGTAGTGCAAATATGAACTGTTGAGGAATATCTTTGGCCTGTAGTGCAAAGATGAAATATTGATGAATATCTTTGGCCTGTAGTGCAAAGATGAATTATTGATGAATATCTTTGGCCCGTAGTGCAAAGATGCCATGTTGTTGAATATCTTTGGCCAGTAGTGCAAAGATGAACAGATGTTGAGATAAACATGACCAACTGGTGATACAAATGAATATCTTTGGTCGTAGTGTAAAGATGAAGTTATTAGTATGATTATGAACAGAAAATGTGATTTGGTGTAACCATGATCTTTGATGTTTCAGGTAAAGATAGGTGATGAAAATTATCTTCGTCCTGGATGAGAATAGGAATTTAGAACTACAGTTATGATTATGAGTTATTCATATGATTGTGGACCAGAATTGTTGATTGATGTTATAGGGATAAAACATTGTTGATGGATTTTTAACATGGAGAAGATAATAGACTTTATAGTCTATTTGACTCTTCTAATGGATTGCTCATTCCGCTGTAACTATGGTTGAAATTTTTATCATTTACCATATGTTCTAAATCTCTGATTTATTATTGATGAAGGCTATTGATAATTTAATTATCTTTAGTCATGATATTCTTTACTGAGCTAGTTGTGCTCACCTTTTTGCTTCACAATTCCTTTCAGGTAATAAGAGTGTAGCTGGGTCGAGCGAGGGTAACGGGAAATAGAACGGTGGTCTCTAGCTGTGGATGTTCTCCCGAAGCAGTATAGAAAAGTTCATTTAGTAGTTTTATTTGGTAAATCCAATAGGGTAAGGTGTACCCAACGTTGGAAGGGTGGTTTGCCACTATCATACAAGATGTCTAACGACATACAACCTCGTGTCATTATAAGACAGGGATGTGCTCATCCACTTGCTGAGTATATATACGAGCACTACCTATATAATCTTGGTGTTTGTTTGAAGTATAATTCTCAATTAGAGACAGTAGAGATAATGATATGTCAAGAGAAGACTCACCATTGGGAAGAATATGATAGTAATCTTCTCGTTTTTCTTTGGGGTCTATTGGGTCAACCAAGAATAATTCTGTGGTCATATGATATCTATCATAACCTAGACGCATGGCCTCCCATGTACGAAGGTTTCCTTGAGCACTTCCTAAAGATTCTAATTTCTAAAACAGTTTTTGACTATACCTTTATGTAAGGTGTCATTGTGAGGTGATGTCCACGGTTGGAACATGAGTCACATTTGGTATATATTTGTATCCAAACTCACAGCATATGTGTTGTTGTATTTTGCACGACAATTGTTGTAATAAATTTATAGTTGTTTTCTGTACCATGTATTTGGCGACTCAGAATAGGTTGGATGGAATGAACCTATTTTGGGGTCGTTACAATATATTAAGTTCTATGAAACTATATTGTATGAAGCAATGTGATTATGCATATTAAAACTATAGGCTATAAATACATCGTGAAAGTGTATGTGACAAAATGTATGTGGGTATATATTAAAATAATATAACATGAACATATTGTAGACTATTATTTTTTTATAAAGTATACCGGTGTGATAAAATATACATGTACTATATGTATGTTACATTTCCATATTACCTCTACTACCTTGAAATATTAAATTATACTGTGGCATTAGGATTTAGCCTTGTATGAAAAATGTGTATATTAAATATAACATAAGAGTAGGAAAGTGTATAAGTATTATATGAATGCTGAGTTATATGGATTGTCCCAAAATTAGAGTCCCAAATTCTCTTCATCTCTCCTTCACCTGTAAAACATAAGGCTAGAAGCTATTTCTTTTCTTTCTTCCAAGCTTTTCCTAGCTGATGATTATGGGGGAGTGGTGGTGATGATGGATTCTAACTACCAATTACCAACTCCTTATTAACCATCATGTAATCTAATTTTCTCATTGGTTTAATTTGATGAATATATGCATTGTCTGTGTTTTTATTTCTCTATAAATATGGACTCTCCTTCTCCAATTTCTATTGCTGAGAATTGCTAAGGAGTGGGATTAAAATCATATATAGAGTGAGTGATTGTATACATATCAGTAGAAGGGTGTGAATTAGCAAGCAAATTGCAAGGTATAAGATTCTTTGTGTTCTTCATTTTTAGTTTCTGTTAAATTTTCGTTCTTGAAATCTCAAAATTTTGATTTTATGGAATTTGATGCTAATAGGGATTGGGGTAATGGTTGTATGGTTGTTATATAACTATATTAGCATGTTGAAACTGATACATACTTGTTTAGAATCTAATTTGTGAGTAATTTCTGTGTTTGGGCTAAAGTTCTGCCAAAATAGACTGTTCTTGGCTCGAACCAGGCACGGCGCAGCTGCGCCGTATTTACACTGAGGCGCAGCGCAACTGTGCTAGTCTCTATTTTCAGTTGGAGTTTCTATTTTCAAATCTGATCAATGTTAGTCAACTATATGGTTTATACTAACATGCAAGCATGTGTAACATGTATATATTTGTATAATTAACCTAATATGAGCATGTTTAGATTTGCATACATGATTAACGAAGGTGTAGAGTTTAAAATGGATTTAGGACTTTAGAAAAGAACTTGATATGTATGTATGCTATGTTTATATTCTGACTTTGCAAGCATGTTGGTATGATTTAGAAAGGCATGAATAACCCGTTAACTTGTGTTCATATGATTCATAGTTCTTTGCTTATAACCACTTTACTTAGGATTTGTATTAAACTTAGTATAGTGAGCTAATATGCATGACTACTACATACTCTATATTCTGACCTGATGAGCATGATAACATGACTTGACTACATAAGATTAGAGCCTTAAAGTTGTCTTGTATGTGTTAAATTGAATTGTTCAAGTTTAAAATAGTTTTAAAAGCAAACTTGAACATATTTTCTAAATATAGTTGCATCACATGAATGTTTAGATTCTAAAGGATTAAGAGATCATGTTACGTCTATAATATCCCTATACATGACCCATATGTATTTAACATGTAGAACCTACTAGTAAGGTTACTAAGGAAAAAACGAGAATGCTAACATACTACTGTGGAAGTTAGAATATGACTTATATGAGCATGTTTTGATGGTACTTTTAGATGTGCTAATGTATCATACATATATACCTATTAAGTTAAGAGTTGTGAAATTCAAGATTAAAACTGAATAAAGCATGTTTTCAAAATGATCACTAGAATAAATTGTATGTATGCAATATCAATACTCACAAGCATGCCTAATATGAGTTTTATAACTACCTTGTATGTTTAGAAAGTAAGCATGTTAGACCGTGTGATTTCATGACCTTGAACGACATTAAATTGTTGAAATGTTTAACTTAGAACCATGATATGAAAGAAGAAACCTAGATTGACTTGAAAAACATGAAAAGACCTTAAAATGACAAAATATATTGTGTATGAATGTTGTGTTCAAGCCGGACAGAAACCACAAGGCAACAGCTGAGTCTTGGCTTGGCCAGAGGACTGCGCAGCTGCTGTGACTCCCCCAAAATAGGTATACATCACCCATTCTGAGTTGCCAAATACATGGTACAGAATACAAATACAAACTTAAATATACAACATGAGCTGTGAATTTCAATACAAATATTGTCGTCTAGACAGTATTAAAACTCAAAATAAGTCCTCAATACATTTATTATCATAGAATAATTAGGACTACTAATGCTATCATCTGGACCGACACTCCATTCCCCGACTATTCCCTTCTACGTTCTCATTTCCTGAAGAGAACAATAAAAGCAAAAGGGTGAGCTCAACTAGCCCAGTAAGAAATATTATGACTAAGATAATGCAGAATAATTTATCGTTAGCCTTCAACAGTGTTAAACTGATAAAATATAACAAACATCAAGTTTAACTGCAGCTAAACAAGTAACTCATTAGAAGAGACAAGTAGAGAATAAAATCTACTATCTTCTATGATTTAAAATATTTTTCATCACTTTTATCGCTAAGACTCAGCATAATAAATAATCTACATCATCACTGCACTACGGCCAATGATATTCATTAGTATCACGACCATAAATTATCCATGCACTACGGGCCAAGGATATTCGTGTATTCATCAATGGTCATGATCATGCCAACAACTGTCCATCAATGCACTACGGGCCAATGAATACTTTTACCACATCATTTGTAACATTACGGTCATGATTATACCGAATAATCCCTGGCCATAATCTTACCAAGTCCATCTATGCACTACAAGCCACAAATGACTTTCAACATAATATAAACATGAGGATGATGATAATGATATAAGAATTCAATAAAACAAGTTCAAGGATAAATTTTTAAAGATTTATAATTTAATTTATCCAAAAATCAATAACGTCCAAATTGTCAACATGATACTGTAAGACCCCAATTTTTATGAATAAAGATTAATTTCTCTCGAAATATATTTTTGAATATTATGGTGTGGATATAATATAATGTTATAGTTGTGGGTAATATTTACAAATTTTGCAAAGCAAGCAAGTGGTTATATAATATTCGATTGGTCGGAGAATATTCGTTTTAACAGGAAATATTCGTACGACGGCACAATCATTGATGGACCCCACAACGGAAGTATTGTTGTAGTAAGAAAATGACAGAATTATCTTTTTATAAAATAACGAACGGAAGTGTTACCGTTAAAACTGTTGAACTACCCGGTAGTAAAAGTACAGTAATACGCGTGGTTGCATAGTAGCACATGGTATTGATTATTGATGCTTACATAAGAAGTTACTCAGTTATACTCAATTGTTACTATAGTAATTGCTGCATCAAATCTCTCATATTATTAATGCGATTATTGTCACAGTATCATCTGCATAATATGTTATATTATTAAATCAATAATTGAGACGACAAAGTTATTTATATTATTATTTGTAATATTGACAATGTCTAGAAGTTCTGTTAAGGAGAAGTTTGGTCACATAATTGCGCGTCAATAAGGAGAAATCCTTATCGGAAAGCCCTCTCTTTCCTGAGAACGACCTGGTTGTTATATATTGTGAGTTATAATATTAATGATGAATAAGTTTGTGTTGATTAAAGATGAATTTGATAGTTTCATTGTGTTGAAATTATTTGTGTTAGTGGAAATCGACATTTATTTCAATAATAATTGATGTCTGGAGGTTATATTGTTCAATCGGGTATTCGGAGCACTTTTCGTGTTAGAGTACTATTCACGAGTTACTATTCATGAGTTACTATTCACGGGGTACTATTCACCTGAAAGATATATTTTTTTCCGGTCCAAATCAGTTTTGGGTACAATATTATTCTATGAGGAGATGTACTAATTTTTCAGACCGTTGATTGAAATTATAATAGTAAATCAATATGGATCGTTGATTTAAAGTTTTAATACTAACTTGTCCCTTCAATTTTTTAAGAGTTATTTGTCCCTTTAGTTTTCCAAGAGTTATTTGGCCCTTCGGTGTTTCAAGAGTTAATTGCCCCTTCGCAAATAGTAGTTGTCTCTTCAATATTACCAAGAGTCATTTTGACCATTCGTTAAGACCAAGAGCCACTTTCAGTTCTTCTATAAATAGAAGCTCATTCCTTCATTACTTCTTACGAATTCACTGAACTCTAGAGAGAGAAACTATAGAGAGAAAGAAAAAAATTATTCTACTACTTCACTTTTCCAATATCCAGTTTCTTCTAAGGTAATGAGTATTATTTCTTTCATATTCATGAAGAAAACTTCTGTTATTCCATTCTTATTATTCTGTTGGAATAACCTGTATACGTGGACTACCGTATACATGGTGAAATTCTTCTATTATTCCATTCCTCATTATTATGTTGGAATAACCTGTTTATGCGAAGTACCGCATACATGGTGAAATTCTTCTATTATTCCGTTCTATATTATTCTGTTGGAATATCTTGTCTGTGCGTTTACGCCGGACCTAGTTCCATTACTTATTATTTTGTCAGAATATCCTGTCTGTGCGTTTACGCCGGACCTGGTTCCATTATTTATTATTCTATCGGAATATCCTGTCTGTGTGTTACGCATGACCTGGTTCCATTATTTATTATTCTATTAGGAATAACCTGTCTGTGCAGTCTATCGCACGCATGGTGAATCTTCTGTTATTCCATTCTTTATTATTCTGTTGGAATAACCTGTCTATGTAGATTACCACATGCATGGTGAATGATCCTTTGTATTCATTCCTTATTAAATTGTGAAAATGATATGTGTACGTGGATTACCGCATGGCGGGTAAAAATCTATTTGCAGTTCTATACATTCTATTATACTCAATTGGTTAAAGTTTTGGCTTCTATATTCTTTAAAATTAGTAGAATATCCTAGATATTTACGCTTCATCCAGTATCTTTTCGTGGAAATATTTTTCTAAGCATTCTTGAATTTTACTCCACAAAGCAGTATCATGTTGACAATTTGGACGTTATTGAGTTCAGGATAAATTAACATATTAATATTTAAAATTCATTCTTGAACTTTTATTATTGAATTATTATGTCATTATCATCATCCTCATGCTTATATTGTAATGAAAGTCATCTTTGGCTTACGTGCATAGATGAACTTAGTATGATTATGACCAGGGATCATTAGGTATAATCATGACCTGTAAGGTTATAAATGATGTGGTAAAAGTCCTCAGTAGCCTGTAATGCATTGATGGATAGTTTTTGGTATGATTATGACGAAGAATTATTCGGTATAGTAATGAACGTTGATGATTTGATGAATATCCTTGTCCCGTAATACAGGGATGATTAGATGATGTGGTTTATTTATTAAGCTGAGTCTCAACGATAAAAATTGATGAAAACATTTTAAATCATAGAAGATAGTAGATATCATGCTCTACTTGACTCTTCTAATGGATTGCTTATTCCGCTGCAGTTAAACTTGATGTCTATTGTATTTTATTAGTTTAACATTATTAAAGACTATTGATAATTTATTCTGCATTATCTTAGTCATAATATTTCTTACTGGGCTAGTTGAGCTCACCCTTTCTTTCACTATTCTCTTCAGAAAATGAGAATATAGCTGGGACGAGTCGGGAAAAGGAGTGACGGTCCAGATGATAGCATTAGTAGTCCTCACTATTCTGTCAAATAGTATGACAATAAATGTAATGAGGACTCCTTTGAGTGTAGATATTGTCTAGATGAAAATATTCCTATTAAAACTCTCAGTTTATGTATTGTAGTATATTACACGACGGTTGTATAATTAAGTTTGTATTTATATTCTGTACCATGTATTTGGCGACTCTAGATGTGTGATGTATACCTATTTTGGGGGCGTCACAGATACTGCTTTGTGGAGTAAAATTCAAGAATAATATTGTACCAAAATAATTTGAACCGAAAACGAATCAATTTTTATCATGAATAGTAGCCGGGTGAATAGTACTCAAGTGAATAGTATCCCGTGAATAATACTTTAAGAATAGTAACCCCGTGAATAGTACTCCGACATGAAAAGGTTAAAACTTATTAAGAATGCTCAGAATAATATTTTCATGAAAAGATACTGGATGAAGCGCAAATATCAAGGATATTCTACTAATTTCATGGAGTATAGAAGACAAAACTTTAATAAAACGAGTATAGAATTCAGAATCTGAAACGAAATAATATTACTTACATACTACATAGTATGGAAAAAAAATATTATTTCAAACGAATATTGAACAAAAATAATATCCCTTACGAATACGAAAGAAATAATACCCCTTACCTTAGTAGGAGATTGGATACTGCAATAGTGTAGTAACAGAATACTCTTCTTCTTTCTCTCTTATTCTCTCTATACTTTCTCTCTCTATAGCTTGAATGAATTAGTGAAAAATAATGAAGAAATGAGCTTCTATTTATAGGCTTGGCAGAGTAAGGGTAAAATAGTATTTTTACCATAATTTATGACATCATCGCTGACATCATTGATCATATTACATCACTACTTACCTCATCGTCCGATGACATCATCGCTTACATCATCGTCTGATGACATTATCGCTTACATCATAGGAATTCAAATTCAATTTGTTTTCTTCCACCTCCTTTTACATTTATACCATGAATTTACTATAATAATGTTACCATTCAAATTATAAAAAACGTACTATTATATAATCACATCATACTACTATAATGTAATATTATAATAATATATTTGAATGAATTATTTTATCAGAAAAGATAAAATATCAACTTTCAACAAATGTCACATCCTAAAAATTCTTCAGTTTAACTCAACATTAAATAAATATTTTCTTATCATATAAATCAATAAATAATTATTCACAAATAAGATTACAGAATTACAATAATGACAACCAGGCCGTTCCCAGGAAAGAGGGGGCTTTCCGATAAGGATTTCTCCTTACCAGCGCTCAATTAGGTGACCAAACCTCTCATCGACAGAACTTTCTAGACATTACCAATAATGTTATCTAATAATAGTATTCAAATAATATGAATTATTGATCTGATAATGAGAAATACTGTACAGTGACAATTATTGAAATAACAATAATATAAAATATCAACGCAGCAATTATTGAACTAATAAAGTAAAATATTAAACAGTAATTACTGTAATAATTATTAAGTAGTGTCTTCTTACGTAAGAATCAATAATTCAAAAAATTATGTGCAATACCATGTGCTACTGTGCAACAACGCGTATTACTGTATTTTAACCACCAGGTATTCCAACAGTTAACGGTAAAACTTTCACCGTTATTTTATAAAAAGATATTTTTGTCGTTTTCTCAATCCGACAATAATTCTGTTGTGGGGTCCACCAATAATTGTGCCGTCGTACGAATATTTCCTATTAAAATGAATATTTTCTGACCAATCGAATATTATATAACAACTTGCGTACTTTGCAAAATTTATAAATATTATCCACAACTATAACATTATATCAAATTCACTCAATAATATTCAAAAACGATATTTATAGAAAATTCATCTTTATTCATAAAAGTTGGGGTCTTACAACCTCCCCTTCTTATGAAATTTTGCCCTCGAAATTAGGGTACGTACCTGATATGTCGAAGAGGTAAGGATACCTTAATTTTATTTCAGATTCTAACTCTCAGGACATTTCCTCAACATCGTGGTTTCTCCACAAAACTTTGACTTGAGGTATAACCTTGGAGCGTAAAATATGCTCCTTCTTATCCAAGATTTTAACAGGAACATCTTCATACGTTAAATCTTCCGCTATTTCGTCCGGTTCTAACTCAATAATGTGGTTCGAGTCTTTCACATATTTACGTAACATAGATATATGAAAAACGTTATGAACACGAGACATACTTGGCGGTAATGCGAGTCTATAGGCCATAGTTCCTACTCGTTCGAGGATTAAAAATGGGCTAATGAATCGAGGATTGAGCTTTTCTCTCTTTCCAAATCTCGTAACTCCTTTCCATGGAGCAACACGTAACAACACATGTTCTCCAATATTGAATTCTACGTCCTTTCGATGAAGATCAGCATAACTCTTTTGTCAATCTTGTGAGGTTTTATATGTTGTCAGATCGTTTGAATCTTTTTTGTAGTCATACGTACCAACTCCAGTCCCAACAACGTTGCTTCACCCACCTCATCCCAGCATACTGGAGAACGACACTTTCTTCCATACAACGCCTCGAATGAAGCCATGCCAATACTTGCTTGATAATTGTTGTTGTAGGAAAACTCTACCAATTGTAAGAACTTATCCCAACTTTCCTTGAAGTCAAGGACACAGAGTCTTAATAGATCTTTAAGAGTATGAATAGTCCTTTCTGACTGCCCGTCCATTTGAGGATGATAAGCCGAACTAAATCGTAAATTCGTGCCCATAGCTTTTTGTAAACTAACCCAAAATCTTGAAGTGAATCTTGGGTCTCGATCAGAAACTATGGATACTGGCATACTATGCAATCTTACAATCTCGTTTACGTACATACGAGCAAGACGTTCAAGTGTATAAGTTTCTCGTATAGGTAAGAAATGAGCCGACTTGGTCAATCTATCAACAATGACTCAAATTGCATCTATGCCTTGAGAAACCTTGGGAAAACCGGTAACGAAATCCATGGTAATGTGCTCCCACTTCTATTTTGGAATTTCAAGTGGTTGCAATGAACCTTTTGGTACTTGATGCTCCGCCTTGACTCGTTGACAAGTTAGACACCTTGAGATAAACTCCGCTATCTCTCTCTTCATATTGCTCCACCAAAATGTATGCCAAAGATCATGATACATTTTGGTACTCCCAGGATGGATTGCAAACGGTGTGTTGTGCGCCTCTATCATGATTTTATACTTCAAGTCAGGGTCGTTAGGAACACAAAGTCTGGAGTTGACTCTAAGTATTCCTTCTTCATCGATTCTTGCTTCTGGGATAGCACCGTCTTGCACTTTCTTCTTCATACGCATCAGCTTTAGGTCTGTGGCTTGAGCAGCTTTAACTTTATCGATTAAAGTCGGTTCTACTCGTATATTCGCCATCATCACATGGGTCCCTGGAGTCTTTAACTCTATCTCCATCCTTTGCAAGTCACACAAAATGGGCCTTTGCGTTGACAATATCGCACTCGTACTTGCATATGATCTTCTACTCAATGCATCAGCTACCACGTTCGCTTTTCCAAGATGGTATTGGATGGTATGATCATTATTTTTCAACAGTTCCAGCCAACGTCGTTGTCGCATGTTGAGTTCCTTTTGAGTGAAGAAATATTTGAGGCTTTTATGATCCGTAAAGATCTCCACTTTCTCCCCATACAAGTAATGCCTCCAAATTTTAAGTGCGAAGACAACAGCTGCCAACTCTAGATCATGAGTAGGATAATTCCTTACATATTCTTTGAGTTGTCGAGAGGCATAGGCTATGACTTTTCCATGTTGCATGAGAACACATTCTAACCCTTTGCCCGAAACATCACTGTAGATGACAAATTCCTCCGAGCCAGATGGTATTGTCAGAACTGGTGTTGAAACGAGTCTCCTCTTGAGTTCTTGAAAACTATTCTCACATTCCACGCTCCAATCGAATTTTGTATCTTTTCGAGTCAGTTGAGTTAATGGAGTAGCAATTCGAGAAAACCCTTCTATGAATCTCCGATAATAACCAGCTAAGTCGAGAAAGCTACGTACTTCGGTCACTAATTTAGGTTGCTCCCAGCTTTGAATAGCTTCAATCTTTGTCGGGTCAACAGATATTCAATGACTTGATACTACGTGCCCAAGGAATGCTACTTCCTCAAGCCAGAACTCGCATTTCTTCAACTTGGCATAAAGCTTGTTTTCACGAAGCTTTTGGAGTATCAGCCTTAAGTGTTGCTCATGATCTTCACGATTTTTGGAATATATGAGAATGTCATCAATAAAGACAACCACAAAATGATCCAAATATTCCTTGAATACTCGGTTCATCATATTCATGTAGGCAGCAGGAGCATTAGTCAATCTAAAAGACATGACTAGGAATTCATAATGCCCGTACAGAGTTCTGAAAGCCATCTTTGGAATGTCATCGATTCTAACCTTTAACTGATGATATCCGGAACGAAGATCGATCTTTGAAAAGATTTTGGCGCCATGCAACTGGTCAAACAGGTCATCAATATGTGGCAACGGATCTTTAGTTTTGACAGTGACATGATTCAACTCCCAGTAATTAATACAATGTCGCATACTCCCATCTTTCTTCTTCACGAATAGAACAGGAGCACCCCAAGAAGACGTACTAGGACAAATGAAACCGATGTCTAACAAAATTCAATTTCACATAATGGGGCTTTAAAAATGGGTTTTGTACTGGGTTCAAGGTCGATACAAAATTTAATTTCACGCTCTGGGGGTATGCCAGGAAGTTCTTCAGGGAATACGTCAGAAAATTTATTAACAATAGAAATATCATTCAAAACTGACGTATTTTTGTTTAAATCCGTGACATGAGCTAAGAAAGCTTGACATCCGTTTTTCAATAAACGAATAGCTTTATGGCTTGAGATGACAGTGATTGAGTTTAAGGGTTTGGTTGCTTGAATTCGCATAATAGGTTGGTTAGGAATATGAAAGCTAACAACCTTACGAAAACAATCAATTTTTGCATGATGAGTAGTTAACCAATCAATCCCTAAAATTACATCAAATGCAAGTATTTTCAATAAAATAAGATCGACCGGTAATGTGAGGGTACCGATTTGAACCAAACAATACTTATAAACAGTGGATGTAATGAAGATTTCTCCCAACGGAGTTTCAACAGATAAGTCAAAGTCTAATTTCTCCGGAGTTAAATTTAAACGTTGAGCGCAAGTAGGAGAAATAAAAAAATGGGTAGAACCGGTATCAAATAAGGTATAGACTTCGCTAGAGTTTATGATAAGCTTACCCGTGATAACCTCGTTCGGGTTTCTTGCTTTCTGGGAGGTCACGGCAAACGCTCTCCCTTGAACTACCGGCTTTGACTTTTTTGGGACGACCTTTGGTGCCTCCATCCTAGCTGGACTTGAGTTTGGTGCATGACAAAATCGGGCTAGGTGACCTTCTCTTCCATAATTGTAACACGCTTTGGACTGCATCGCTCAGTTTGGACTGATGTGTCCCTCCCCTCCGCATTTGAAGAATATGATAGGTGGTCGTTCTCCTTCCTTAATAACGGGTGCTGGTGCTGACGTATTTTCATCATTGTTAAATGTCCTCTTCTTGAAATGTCCACTCTTATTGTCTTGGCCATAATTACTACCGAAGTGGTTACCATTTCTGACATGTTGATTCCCTCCACGTTTGTTGTCACCACTTCGATGATTGCTACCACTGGTATTATCATTTTGTTGGCTGCTCTCTCTTGGTTGGGTTGACTCGTTATCGCGCTCCAATAATTGAGTCCTATTTACAACATCTGAATACAAACACAGTTTGTGAGAAATTAAGTATTGGCGTATCTCAGGTTTCAAACCTCTTAGAAACATCTATGTCATTCTCTCTTCATTATCAACTAAATGGGACGCAAACCGGGACAACTCAGTAAACTTGGCTTCGTACTGTGACACGGTCATGTTGTTCTGCTCCAACTTAATGAACTCTATCTCTTTCATGTGACAAATACTTTCGGGAAAGTACTTATCGTTGAATAGTTCTTGGAACTTCTCCCAAGACATCTTCAGTGTGGCAGGTTGAGTACGCTTTACAGATTCCCACAGTAATTTGCTTCTGCCCGCAACATGAAGGTGGAAAAAGGGACCTTTTGCTCCTCGGAGCATCCCAAGACATCAAATATATTATTGATCTGCTTTATCCACGTCTCCGCCTTAAGTGCTTTTGGCTCTCCAAAAAACTCTGGTGGTCCCAGCTCCTTGAACTATTTAGCGGTGACCGTTCGAGAGTTTTCAGTGTTTCCACCTATATTTTGGACAGGAGCCGCTCTCGCCTGATGTTGCATGAATTGCATAAAGCCTCTGAACATTTCATTGTTCATCATTTGATCATTGTTGTTTAACTGAGGATTATTGTCTTCCTGTTACACAATATCCTAGGTATTGATCTGTGGTGACTAAACGGTCTCCTATGCTCCATTGCTATTCTCAATATTCTCAGATATTATTTTTAAATACTGCCAAAAAACAAGGGTTAATTGACATGTAACATATTATCCCTATACTCTGACCGACCAATTAAATACCAAATAAACTTAAGTAGGTCATACTAGCGAAGGAATTCCCCGTCTCTTCCCTCCTAGTTCTAGTCTCACATCTTGGCCAGGGATCATATCCTTAAGCTTTGATACCAACTGTGACTCCCTCAAAATAGGTATACATCACCCATTCTGAGTCGCCAAATACATGGTACAGAATACAAATACAAACTTAAATATATAACATGAGCTGTGAATTTTAATACAAATATTATCGTCTAGACAGTATTAAAACTCAAAATAAGTCCTCAATACATTTATTATCATAGAATAGTGAGAACTACTAATGCTATCATCTGGACCGTCACTCCGTTCCCTGACTAGTCCTTGCTACGTTCTCATTTCCTGAAGAGAACAATGAAAGCAAAAGGGTGAGCTCAACTAGCCCAGTAAGAAATATTATAACTAAGATAATGCAGAATAATTTATCGTTAGCCTTCAACAGTGTTAAACTGATAAAATATAACAAACATCAAGTTTAATTGCAGCGAAACAAACAATCTATTAGAAGAGACATGTAGAGAATAAAATCTACTATCTTTTATGATTTAAAATGTTTTTCATCACTTTTATCGCTGAGACTCAGCTTAATAAATAATCCACATCATCCCTGCACTACGGCCAAGGATATTCATTTGTATCACGACCACAAATTATCCATGCACTACGGGCCAAGGATATTCGTGTATTCATGATCATGCCAACAACTATCCATCAATGCACTACGGGCCAATGAGGACTTTTACCACATCATTTGTAACATTACGGTTATGATTATATCGAATAATCCATGGTCATAATCTTACCAAGTCCATCTATGCACTACAAAACACAGATGACTTTCAACAGAATATAAACATGAGGATGATGACAATGATATAAGAATTCAATAAAACAAGTTCAAGGATAAATTTTTAAAGATTTATAATATAATTTATCTAGAAATCAATAACGTCCAAATTGTCAACATGATACTGCTTTGTGGAGTAAAATTCAAGAATAATATTGTACCAAAAATAATTTGAACCGAAAACGAATTAATTTTTATCATGAATAGTACTTGGGTGAATAGTACTCGAGTGAATAGTACCCCATGAATAGTACTTCGGGAATAGTAATTTCGTGAATAGTACTCCGGCATGAAAAGGTTAAAACTTATCAAGAATGCTCAGAATAATATTTCTATGAAAAGATGCTGGATGAAGCGCAAATATCAAGGATATTCTACTAATTTCATGGAGTATAGAAGTCAAATTTAATAAAACGAGTATAGAATTCAAAATCTAAAACGAAATAATATTACTTACATACTACAGAGTATGGAAGAAAATATTATTTCAAGCGAATATTGAACAAAAATAATATCCCTTACGAATACGAAAGAAATAATACCCCTTATCTTAATAGGAGATTGGATACTGCAATAGTGTAGTAACAGAATACTCTTCTTCTTTCTCTCTTATTCTCTCTATACTTTCTCTCTCTATAGCTTGAATGAATTGGTAAAAAATAATGAAGAAATGAGCTTCTATTTATAGACTTGGCAGAGTAAGGGTAAAATAGTATTTTTGCCATAATTTATGACATCATCGATCATATTACATCATTGCTTACCTCATCGTCTGATGACATCATCGCTTATATCATTGTCTGATGACATCATCGCTTACATTATAGGAATTCAAATTCAATTTGTTCTCTTCCACCTCGTTTTACTTTTATACCATGAATTTACTATAGTAATGTTACCATTCAAATTATAAAAAAAGTACTATTATATAATCACATCATACTACTATAATGTAATATTATAATAATATATTTGAATGAATTATTTTATCGAAAAAGATAAAATACCAACTTTCAACAAATGTCACATGCTAAAAATTCCTCAGTTTAACTCCACAATAAATAATATTTTCTTATCATATAAATTAATAAATAATTATTTACAAATAATATTATAAAATCATAATAATGACAACCAGACCGTTCCCAGAAAAGAGGGGACTATCCGATAAAGATTTTTCCTTACCGGCGCGCAATTAGGTGACCAAACCTCTCCTTGACAGAACTTTTTAGACATTGCCAATAACGCTATCTAATAATATTATTCAAATAATATGAATTAGTAATCTGATAATGGAAAATACTGTGCAGTGATAATTATTGAAACAACAATAATATAAAATATCAACGCAGCAATTATTGAACTAATAAAGTAAAATATTGAACAGTAATTACTGTAACAATTATTAAGTAGTGCCTTCTTATGTAAGAATCAATAATTTAAAAAATATTATGCAATACCGTGTGCTACTATGCAACAACGCGTATTACTGTATTTTAACCACCAGGTATTCCAACAGTTAACGGTAAAAATTTTACCGTTATTTTATAAAAAGATATTTTTGTCGTTTTCTCAATCAGACAATAATTCCGTTGTGAGATCCACCAATGATTGTGCCGTCGTACAAATATTCCCTGTTAAAACGAATATTTTTCGACCAATCGAATATTATATAACAACTTGCGTACTTTATAAAATTTATAAATATTACCCACAACTATAACATTATATGAAATTCACTCCATAATATTCAAAAATAATATTTATAGAAAATTCATCTTTATTCATAAAAGTTGGGGTCTTACAACTGCGCCGGTCCTAGGCTTAGCCATGGCGCAGCTGCGCCAGTCTAGAATCTGAGTTTCTGCAATCTGATTTTTGATAGCTAACTTGTATCATGTCTTTACTACTAGAAATGGTTTAAAATCTACTAATGTATGGGTATATGTTAGGACTAAGTAATAAGATAGTGTTCTCTTAGATAATGAAAGTTCATGGGTGAAAATACCTTAAACTTTAGCATTCTTAATTTGCTTATGAAATAACTAGATAATTGATTTCGTGATAAACCTGTGAGCTGGTTTTGTACCATATGTGCATATTTGAATCATGTCAAACCTAAATAAAGAATGTGTTAGCTAATGAGCATTTTATGCTTGTAATACGTTATAAATAGGATTCGAAAGTGTTGATTTATTAACGTGGATAATCTACGCTTAAGGCAAGTTCCTTGAACTCTACTTTTATTGAGCAAGTATCCTACCTTTATATTTTTTTTATGCAATGGACAGAAGTAAGAAAGTTTTATAATTATATTATTATTGTACCAGATTATTAACCCTGTTGATATATATATATATATATATATATATATATATATATATATTATATCTGATCATTGATTATCAACATGTTATTATATTGTATTTTAGATATATATTCTGTTCGTTAATTTCTATATATATGGTTATACAAGTGTCCCCACTTGGATAATCATTGTACTTAATCACATATTGATATATATATATATATATATATATATATATATATATATATATATATATATACACCTATTGATTGCCAGTATGTATACATTAAGTAAAAGTCGTCTAAGTTAATTGATCAGCTAGACACAGATTTAGAAATATTGTTGAATTTGATAAAACCTTTTTGTATCCAATCAAATTGCTTTGGTTCGGATTCCCGACTAAGTATGAACATCCAGAACATGGAAAAACTTTTGTGCGCCTGAGGCGGATATGATGAACGAGAATATCGTTCTAGTATGTAGTATTGATCAATACAGGGAATAACGGGCTGATCACCCCCGTGTCCGTAAGTTATAACGGTTTGCGAATGAAGTTCTGCTAAACCTATTCGAAAATTAAAAACAATGCTCATAGTATGTCATCTTAACCCTATTTATAGTCAGTAAGTAGTTTCAAAAATTTAATAGAAAGTTGTTATTATTATCGGTTCAGATTACTTCACAACTATTGATTCGTTGTAGAAGGATTGTACAAAGAAAATATTTAATCCTTTCAGCTAATATTTATAATTGTTGTTACTTGCTGGGCACTCAAATGCTCATCCTTGCTTAATTTAAATATTTTCAGTTAAGTATAATCAAACTAGAGGGCTCTGCCAGGAACAAAGGGAAAGAAAAGCCGTCAGGATAAGTTGTGTTATCATATGTAATAGCTAGACTTAAAGAAGATGATAATATTTATTAAGTATCATGTAATGAATGTTTTAAGGTCGCGTACCTGGGATTTAGATAACTCTGATATGTAAATTAAGTTTGATATTTATGACAATATTATTATTATTTCGCTCAAAGAAATGGTATCGTGAAGTACTGAATTCAGGTTTCAAGTACCTGAATTTGGGGGCGTCACAGGTTGGTATCAGAGCTTTAAGGTTAGAAACCATAGGTAGGATAGACTTAGGCTATAACCATAGGGCAGAGAGAAACGTTGAAAATATAAATAACTCGTATAGAGTTTTAAGGGAGATGAATTGAATAAATTCATCGTCAAATCAAATAAAAGATAACTTATATAAAATTATTAATTGTTGTGTGTATATGTTATATACTAATCCAGATAATTTATGTGTAGATGTTAGGTGGAAAAGGATTAGGATACCTTCGGATCGTAAAAAAGGAGTCAATCTCCATAACCGAGCTAATATCGAAGTCAATAGCTGAAAAAGAGGCTCACATTGAAGATAACCTCAATGAGGTGATCATTTTGGAAAATATAGTACCGGACCCAGAAATGGTGGAACTAACAGATAGTGTTCAGACACCGAAGTTGGAGCTGATCAAGCATCAACCGAAGTGCAGAATCTAAAGAACAAGGTTTCTTCTCTGGAGAAGTTGTGGGAAATAGAAAAGCTACTAAATAGTCAATTGCGAAAGGCATTAATTGAAATGATGAAAGAACAAGATAAGATTAAGATCCAAATTGATTAGAGGGGAGCCAAAAACAACATATCATGTGTAGCTCCGAGCAAGAAGAGGAAAAGAAAGATAAAAGATCACGACTTAGGAAAATATGATAAGAAGAAATGGAAAAAGATATGTTAACTTTGCGGCTATGAGGGACATACCACTCTTTATTGTCCCGACTTTAAGCCAGGTGCATGTTTTATTTGTGGTTTGGAAGGTCATCAGGTGAAAGGTTGTCCAAGGAAAACACGTAGTAAATAGGTAGTATAGGTTCTGTTGTGTAGGTGTGTTTAATGTAATATATATGATAAGTATGTCTGTGTAATGTAATGTTCCCAACTTTTGTATTATTCAAGGTTGTAAATCCCTACTTTTGTGGTCACAAAGGGATATTGGATGTTTAAAGCAGTATGTGCTATGATATGTACTATGAATTAGTTGAATGAATATGAATCTATGTTTGATTAATGGAATAAGTTTAAAATATTAAACTTATACGATAAGGTATAGAATGTAAGTTAATAAAATATAGATTTTGTTTTATTTAATCAGAAAATGTCGCCATGACGTCAAACTCGAAACCAAAGGGTAGAAGAGTCTGTCAACAATGCTGGAGGATAACAACCAGACCTGATGCAAAATTTCACGAACATGGTAGCTCAGGCCATACAGAATGGAATGCCGGCCGCGGGGAATCAACCAAACAATCGTTTTGCGAGCTTCAAAGATTTTAAGGTTGTAGGACCGCCAGAATTTAGAGGTACCACTGACCCGATAGAAGCCCAAACTTGGTTTAAGGAAATAGAAAAAGCGTTTGTAGTCGCTAGGGTAGCTGAGGGACAAAAGACAACTTTTGCCACCTATATGATGAAAGGAGAGGCGAATTTCTGGTGGGAGGCAAATCAAGTTAGGGCAGGAGAAGGAGTGATAGCATGGACTAGCTTTAAGACGCTGTTCTTTGAGAACTATTTCTCGTCCAGTGTGTAGGCTAGGACGGAGGTGAAGTTTTTAGAGTTGAAGCAGGAGAACATGACAGTTGCAGAGTATGCCGCAAAGTTCAATGAATTAGCTAGGTTCGCTCCACATCAAGTTGATACGGAGGCAAGGAAGGCAAGGAGATTTGAGCTGGGCTTAAAACCTTGGCTCTACAATAAGGTGGCGGTATTGCTGATAAATACTTTTGCAGCACTTTTAGAGAAGGCTATCATAGCCGAGGAGGGAAGTGAGGCCATGAGCCTCTACAATAAGGAGAAAAAGAATAAAGGTAAGGTTGAAGGAGCCGGGAAGGTAGAAGCAGGTAGTGGTAGTGGGAATGGAAAAAGGAAGTGGAAGAATTTTGGAAATGTCCAAGTCAAACATGAAGGTATAAGGAAGCAAGCTGTGCAGTGTAAGAATTATGGGAAGAATCATTCAGGAGAGTGTCTTAGTGGTAAGTTCGTGTGCTATAAGTGTGGGCAGGAGGGACATATCTCTCCTAACTATCCCAATCCTAGGATGAGCGGTGGGTGTTTTCTGTATGGATCAACGGAACATAAGGTCAAGGACTATCCGAAGAGGAGAATGGATGCAAGAAGCGTGAATGCGGAGAAAGGCAACGGAACACTAGCGATAACGGGACCAACTTCGACAAAATCAATCGCGAGAGTCTTCAACATGACAGTTCAGGATACCGTAGCAACCGGAGATGGAACTCCAGGTATTATTCGAATCAATTTAATTTTCTTATATATGATTTTCGAATATATATAGTAAATTATTTTATAAAGAAATTTTGAAGGAGAAATTTGAGTTCTGTTAGAAATTAAATTTCCGTATAATCAGATAGACAAACTTTAGGTTGAATAGTTAAAGATCAGTCCGATCGAATCTGATCGGGATCTACTTGAAGTTATTGTGTATGCTATTTGCCCTAGTGTTTATAAGTTTTTAAGCGGTGATTTCGGGGACAGAATCCTTATAAGGGAGGGTGGATGTAATAACCCAATATTTTCAATATAATTAAATAATAAATTTTGCATTTAATTTTGGATATATATTTTTTTTATATAAAGGTGGGCATATGTGTAAAGTAAAATATATATATACTTATGTGATAAATAAAATTTATTTATTATATGAATAATTGTAATAATTTCTTTTTAAGAATTATTAATCATTATAGATTATATTCCTATAATAAATTAATTTTGTAATAATAAGAGTATTAGTTATTTTTCGTGAATATATGATTACTGTATATATATGATATGATTATTAGGATTATTATGATAAGTAATCAATACGCTCTTAGACTTGTAATATCACTTTTGTGGACATCAATTCATGTCGTATAAAACAAGTTTAGCAATGAAAATTGACACTGGCTTAAGCTAAACCAGTCTTGGCACTATCAGGGCACGGTGCAGCTGCGCCAGTGAATAATTGGAGAAAATTAAATTTTTTTTCTTCTTTAGAAATAAAATGAAACATTTTGTTATATGTGTAACATTGGTAAACCATGAAATGAAGTGTGTTATGTTTGACGAAGGAAATATTAAGTAAACCATTAATTAATATTAATTAATTGTGATAGAATATTGATTACTTGGTAATTAATTAATAATAAGTTATTACAATTATTTGCAATATATCTATAAATATAATATGAATGATATAGATAATTAATGATTATGTAGATCCATAAATACATTAACCGATGATGATTAGAGTAATTAATTTTGGTGATAATTAGTCAAGGAAGTGAATAATTTATTTAATTGACATAAGTAAATAAGTTATTAATATAATAATATTAGATTAACGGTTATGTGCATGTGAGCAGTATTACGACTATACGATATAGCGTATTGTGACTTTTATGTGACTATAAATTAAGTTCTATGAAACTATATTGTATGAAGCAATGCGATTATGCATATTAAAACTATAGGTTATAAATACATCGTGAAGGTGTATGTGACAAAATATATGTGGATATATATTAAAATAATATACCATGAACATATTGTAGACTATTATTTTTTTATAAAGTATACCGGTGTGATAAAATATACATGTATTATATGTATGTTACATTTCCATATTACCTCTACTACCTTGAAATATTAAATTATATTGTGGCATTAGGATTTAGCCTTGTATGAAAAATGTGTATATTAAATATAACATAAGAGTAGGAAAGTGTATAAGTATTATATGAATGCTAAGTTATATGGATTGTCCCAAAATTAGAGTCCCAAATTCTCTTTATCTCTCCTTCACGTGTAAAACATAAGGCTAGAAGCTATTTCCTTTTCTTTCTTCCAAGCTTTTCCTAGTTGATAATTATGGGGGAGTGGTGGTGATGATGGATTCCAACTACCAATTACCAACTCCTTATTAACCATCATGTAATCTAATTTTCTCATTGGTTTAATTTGATGAATATATGCATTGTCTGTGTTTTTATTTCTCTATAAATGTGGACTCTCCTTCTCTAATTTCTATTGCTGAGAATTGCTAAGGAGTGGGATTGAAAGCATATATAGAGTGAGTAATTGTAAACATATCAGTAGAAGGGTGTGAATTAGCAAGCAAATTGCAAGGTATAAGATTCTTTGTGTTCTTCATTTTTAGTTTCTGTTAAATTTCCGTTCTCGAAATCTCAAAATTTTGATTTTATGGAATTTAATGCTAATAGGGATTGAGTAATGGTTGTATGGTTGTTATATAACTATATTAGCATGTTGAAATTGATGCATACTTGTTTAGAATCGAATTTGTAAGTAATTTCTGTGTTTGGGCTAAAGTTCTGCCGAAGCAGACTGTTCTTGGCTCGAACCAGGCACGGCGCAGCTGCGCCGTATTTACACTGAGGCGCAGCGCAGCTGCGCCAGTCTCTGTTTTCAGCTGGATTTTTTGTTTTCAAATCTGATCAATGTTAGTCAACTATATGGTTTATACAAGCATGCAAGCGTGTGTAACATGTATATATTAGTATAATTAACCTAATATGAGCATGTTTAGATTAGCATACATGATTAACGAAGGTGTAGAGTTTAAAATGGATTTAGGACTTTAGAAAAGAACTTGATATGTATGTATGCTATGTTTATATTCTGACTTTGCAAGCATGTTGGTATGATTTAGAAAGGCATGAATAACCCGTTAACTTGTGTTCATATGATTCATAGTTCTTTGCTCATAACCACTTTACTTAGGATTTGTATTAAACTTAGTATAGTGAGCTAATATGCATGACTACTACATACTCTATATTCTGACCTGGTGAGCATGATAACATGACTTGACTACATATGATTAGAGCCTTAAAGTTGTCTTGTATGTGTTAAATTGCATTGTTCAAGTTTAAAATAGTTTTAAAAGCAAACTTGAACATATTTTCTAAATATAGTTGCATCACATGAATGTTTAGATTCTAAAGGATTAAGAGATCATGTTACGTCTATAATATCCCTATACATGACACATATGTATTTAACATGTAGAACCTACTAGTAAGGTTACTAAGGAAAATACGAGAATGCTAGCATACTACTGTGGAAGTTAGAATCTGACTTATATAAAGCATGTTTTCAAAATGATCACTAGAATAAATTGCATGTATGCAATATCAATACTCACAAGCATGCCTAATATGAGTTTTATAACCACCTTGTATGTTTAGAAGGTAAGCATGTTAGACCGTGTGAATTCATGACCTTGAACGACATTAAATTGTTAAAATGTTTAACTTAGAACCATGATATGAAAGAAGAAACCTAGATTGACTTGAAAAGCATGAAAAGACCTTAACATGACAAAATATATTGTGTATGAATGTTGTGTTCAAGCCGGACAGAAACCACAAGGCAAAAGCGGAGTCTTGGCTTGGTCAGAGGACTGCACAGCTGCTGTGATGCCCCCAAAATAGGTATACATCACCTGTAAGACCCCCAACTTTTATAAATAAAGATGAATTTTCTATAAATATCATTTTTGAATATTATGGAGTTAATTTGATATAATGTTATAGTTGCGGGTAATATTTTTAAATTTTACAAAGTACACAAGTTGTTATATAATATTCGATTGGTCGGGGAATATTTATTTTAACAGGGAATATTCGTACAACGGCACAATCATTGGTGGACCCCACAACGGAATTATTGTCGGATTGAGAAAACGACAAAAATATTTTATTAAAAATAACGGCGGAAGTTTTACCATTGTTACTGTTGAACTACTCGGTAGTAAAAGTACAGTAATACGTGTGGTTGCATAGTAACACACGGTATTGATTATTAATGCTTATGTAAGAAGTCACTCAGTTTGATTCAATTATTGTCAGTTAATAATATGAATTATTTAGCGATAATGAAGTTTTGTTTTATTCGTATTATTAACGTAATAAAATAGAAACATCTTTTTATATAAAACATAATACTTTATTAAAGTTATTCTATAAATAGAATATATTATATTTTATTTAAAAGATTTTTCTTTAAATATGGACCGTCAGATTAAAGTAATCAATCTGGACCGTTCATGGATTAGTTACTATGCATTCTATTTTTCTATAAATAGCAGCTCATTCCTTCATCATTTCTTACGAATTCACTGAACTCTAGAGAGAGAAACTATAGAGAGAGAAAAGAAAAGTATTCTGCTATTTAACTATTTCCTTATTTCAGTTCTTCTTTAAAACGGTAAGGGGTGTTATTCTTTATTATTCATGAAGAGAATTGTTGTTATTCCATTTCTTATTATTCTGTTGGAATAACCTGTATACGCGGTCTACCATATACTTGGTGATATTCTTCTATTATTCTGTTGGAACATCCTGTCTGTGTGTTTTACATCGGACCTGGTTCTATTTTTATTATTATTCTGTTGGAACATCCTGTCTGTGTGTTTTACACCGGACCTGGTTCCGTCTTGTTATTATTCTTTTGAAACATCCTGTCTGTGTGTTTTACACCGAACCTGGTTCCATTATTTATTATTCTGTCAGAATATCTTGTCTGTGCGTTTACGCCGGACCTGGTTCCATTATTTATTATTCTGTTGGAATAACCTGTCTGTGCGGTCTATCGCATGCCGGGTGATTTCTTTTGTTATTCTATTCTTTATTATACTCAGTTGGTTAAGTTTTGACTTCTATACTCCATGAAATTAGTGGAATATCCTTGATAATTGCGGTTCATCCAATATTTTTTTATGAAAATATTCTTCTAAATATTCTTGAATTTTACTCCACAAAGCAGTATCATGTTGACAATTTGGACGTTGTTAATTCTTGGATAAATTAATTCTTGAACTTGTTTTATTGAATTCTTATATCATTGTCATCATCCTCATGTTTATAAAATATTGAAAGTCATCTGTGGCCTGTAGTGCATAGATGGACTTGGTATGATTATGACCAGGGATTATTCGGTATAATCATGACCGTAATGTTACAAATGATGTGGTAAATATCCTCATTGGCCCGTAGTGCATTGATGGACAGTTGTTGGCATGATCATGACCATTAATGAATACATGAATATCCTTGGCCGTAGTGTAGGGGTGATTTGATGATGTGGATTATTTTATTAAGCTGAGTCCCAGCGATAACAGTGTTGAAAAACCTTTTAAATCATAAAAGATAGTAGAGTTTATTTTTTACTTGACTCTTTTAATGGATTGCTTATTCCGCTGCAGTTAAACTTGATGTCTATTATATTTTATCAGTTTAACATTGTTGAAGGCTAATGATAATTTATTCTGCATTATCTTAGTCATAATATTTCTTACTGGGCTAGTTGCCCTTTCTTTCACTGTTCTCTTCAGGAAATGAGAACGTAGCTGGGGCAAGTCGGGGAACGGAGTGATGGTCCGAATGATAGTATTAGTTAGTAGTCCTCACTATTCTATGTAATAGTGTGTTAATAAATGTAATGAGGACTCCTTTTGAGTATGGATACTCTCTAGTAGACAATATTTGTATTCAAACTCACAATTTATGTTTTGTCATATTGTACACGACAGTTGTATTATTAAGTTGTATTTAAATTCTGTACCATATATCTGACGACCCAAGATGGGTGATGTATACCTAATTTTGGGGGCGTCACAGTTGGTATCAAAGCTTAGGGATATGATCCCTGGCTAATATGTGAGAATAGAACTAGGAGGGGAGAGACGGGGAATTCCTTCGCTAGTATGACCTACCTAAGTTTATTTGCATGGTATTTAATTGGTCGGTCAGAATATAAGGATAATATATGACATATCAATTAACTTTTATTTTGTGACAGTATCTGAAAATAGCATCCGAGAATGTTGAGAATAGCAATGGAGCACAGGCGACTGTGGATTCACCACATATCAATAATCGGGATAATGTGCATCAGGAAGGCGACAATCCTCATGCAAACAACAATACTGACCAAATGATGAATGATGGAATGTTCAGAAGCTTTATGCAGTTCATGCAACAGCAGGCGAGAGCGGCTCTTGTTCAAAATATAGGTGAAAACACTGAAAACTCTCGGATGGTCACCGCTAAACAGTTCAAGGAGCTGGGACCACCGGAGTTTAAGGGAGAGCCAAAATCACTTATAGCGGAAACATGGATAAAGCAGATCACCAAGATATTTGATGTCTTGGGATGCTCCGAGAAGCAAAAGGTTCCTTTTGCCACCTTTATGTTGCGAGGAGAGACAGATTACTGGTGGGAATCGATTAAGCGTACTCAACCTGTTACACTGAAGATGTCTTGGGAGAAGTTCCAAGAGCTGTTCAATGACAATTACTTTCCTGAAAGTGTTCGTCACATGAAGGAGGTGGAGTTCATCAAATTGGAGCAGAATAATATGACCGTGTCGCAGTATGAGGCTAAATTTGCTGAGTTGTCCCGGTTTACGTCCCACTTGGTGGATAATGAAGAGTGAATGACGCGAATGTTTTTGCGAGGTTTGAAACCTGAGATACGTCAACATCTTATTTCTCATAAACTGTGTTTGTATTCAGATGTTGTGAATAGGGCTCAGTTAGTGGAGCGCAATAACGAGTCAACGCAACCAAAAGAGAGCAGTCGACAAATTGATAATACCAATGAGAGCAGTCATCGAAGCGGTGACAACAAGCGTGGAGGGAATCAACAGGCCAGAAATGGTAACCACTTCGGTGGTAATCAGGGCCAAAACAATAAGAATGATCATTTCAAGAAGAGGAGATTCAACAATGATGGAAAGACGTCAGCACCAGCACCCGTTGTTAAGGAAGGAGAACGACCACCTATCACATGTTTCAAATGCGGAGGGGAGGGACACATCAGTCCAAACTGCGCGATGCCGTCTAAAGTATGTTATAATTGTGGAAGAGAAGGTCATTTAGCTCGATTTTTTCGTTTACCAAAGACAAGTTCAGCCAAGATGGAGACACCAAAGGCCGTCCCAGAAAAGTCAAAATCGGTAGTGCAAGGGAGAGCGTTTGTTGTGACCTCCCAAAAAGTAAGGAACCCGAATGAGGTCATCACGGGTAAGCTTATCATAAACTCTAATGAAGTCTATACTTTATTTGATACCGGTTCTACCCATTCTTTTATTTCTCCTACTTGCGCTCATCGATTAAATTTGATTCCGGAGAAATTAGACTTTGACTTATCTGTTGAAACTCCATTGGGAGAAACCTTCATTACATCCACGGTTTATAAGTCTTGTTTGGTTCAAGTTGGTACCCACACATTACCTGTCGATCTTATTTCATTAAAAATACTTGCATTTGACGTGATTCTAGGGATTGATTGGTTAACTACTCATCATGCAAAAATTGATTGTTTTCGTAAGGTTGTTAGCTTTTATATTCCCAATCGACCTATTATGTGAATTCAAGCAACCAGACCATTGAAATCAATCGCTGTCATCTCAAGCCATAAAGCTATTCGTTTATTGAAAAACGGATGTCAAGCTTTCTTAGCTCATGTCACGGATCTAAACAAAAATACGTCTGTTTTGAATGATATTTCTATTGTTAATAAATTCCCTGACGTATTCCCTGAAGAACTTCCTGGCCTACCCCCGGAGCGTGAAATTGAATTTTGTATCGACCTTGAACCCGGTACAAAACCCATTTCCAAAGCCCCATATCGAATGGCTCCTATTGAACTTCAGGAGTTAAAGATCCAACTGCAGGAATTGTTAGACATTGGCTTTATTCGTCCTAGTACTTCTCCTTGGGGTGCTCCTGTTCTATTCGTGAAGAAGAAAGATGGAAGTATGCGACTTTGTATTGATTATCGGGAGTTGAATCATGTCACCATCAAAAATAGGTACCCATTGCCACGTATTGATGACCTGTTTGACCAGTTGCAAGGAGCACAATTCTTTTCAAAGATCGATCTTCGTTCTGGATATCATCAGCTGAAGGTTAGAACTGAGGATATTCCAAAGACGGCTTTTAGAACTCGGTATGGGCATTATGAATTCCTAGTCATGTCCTTTGGATTGACTAATGCTCCTGCTGCCTTCATGGATATGATGAACCGGGTATTCAAGGAATATTTGGATCACTTTGTGGTCGTCTTTATTGATGACATCCTTATTTATTCCAAAAGCCGTGAAGATCATGAGCAACACTTGAGGCTGGTACTCCAAAAGCTTCGTGAGTACAAGCTTTATGCCAAGTTAAAGAAATGCGAGTTCTGGCTTGAGGAAGTATCATTCCTTGGGCACGTGGTATCAAGACATGGAATATCTGTTGACCCGGCAAAGATTGAAGCTATTCAAAGCTGGGAGCAACCTAAATCAGTGACCGAAGTACGTAGCTTTCGTGGTTTAGCTGGTTATTATCAGAGATTCGTGAAAGGATTTTCTCGAATCGCTACTCCATTAACTCAGCTGACTCGAAAAGATACAAAGTTCGTTTAGAGCGAAGAATGTGAGAAGAGTTTTTAAGAACTCAAGAGGAGACTCATTTCAGTACCTGTTCTAACAATACCATCTGGCTCGGAGGGATTTGTCATCTACAGTGATACTTCGAGCAAAGGGTTTGGATGCGTTCTCATGCAACATAGAAAAGTCATAGCCTATGCATCAAGACAACTCAAGGAATATGAGAGGAATTTTTCTACTCATGATCTAAAGTTGGCAGCTGTTGTCTTTGCACTTAAAATTTGGAGGCATTACTTGTATGGGGAGAAGGTGGAGATCTTTACGGATCATAAAAGCCTCAAATATTTCTTCACTCAAAAGGAACTCAACATGCGACAACAACGTTGGCTTGAACTGTTGAAAGATTATGATCATACCATTCAATACCATCCTGGAAAAGCGAATGTGGTAGCTGACGCATTGAGTAGAAGATCATATGCAAGTACGAGTGCGATATTGTCAACACAAAGGCCCATTTTATGTGATTTGCAAAGGATGGAGATAGAGTTAAAGACTCCAGGGACCCATGTGATGATGGTGAATATACGAGTAGAACCGACTTTACTCGATAAAGTTAAAGCTGCTCAAGTTACAGACCTGGAGCTGATGCGTATGAGGAAGAAAGTGCAAGAATGTGTTATGCCGAAAGCAAGAATCGATGAAGAAGGAATACTTCGAGTCAACTCCAGACTTTGTGTTCTTAACAACCCTGATTTAAAGTATAAAATTATGATGGAGGTGCACAACACACCGTTTACAATCCATCATGGAAGTACCAAAATGTATCATGATCTTCGTCATACATTTTGTTGGAGCAATAGAAAGAGAGAGATAGCGTTGTTTATCTCAAGGTGTCTAACTTGTCAACGAGTAAAAAGCGGAGCATCAAGTACCAAAAGGTCCATTGCAACCACTTGAAATTCCAAAATGGAAGTGGGAGCACATTACCATAGATTTCGTTACCGGTCTTCCTAGGGTTTCTCAAGGTATTGATGAGATTTGGGTCATTGTTGATAGATTGACCAAGTCTGCTCATTTCTTACCGATACGAGAAACTTATACACTTGAACGTCTTGCTCGTATGTACATAAACGAGATTATAAGACTGCATGGTATGCCAGTATCCATAGTTTCTGACCGAGACCCAAGATTCACTTCACGATTTTGGGTTAGTTTACAAAAAGCTATGGGCACGGATTTACGATTTAGTTCAGCATATCATCCTCAGACGGACGGATAATCAGAGAAGACTATTCAAACTCTTGAAGATCTATTAAGACACTGTGTCCTTGATTTTAAGAGAAGTTGAGACAAGTTCTTACCATTGGTGGAGTTTTCTTACAACAACAGTTATCAAACAAGTATTGGCATGGCTCCATTCGAAGCATTGTATGGAAGAAAATGTCGTTCTCCAGTATGCTGTGATGAGGTGGGTGAAGCAACATTTTTGGGACCGGAGTTGATACGTATAACTACAGAAAAGATTCAAACGATCCGACAACGTATAAAAACCTCACAAGATCGACAAAAGAGTTATGCTGATCTTCGTCGAAAGGACGTGGAATTTGATATAGGAGATCATGTGTTCTTACGTGTTGCTCCATGGAAAGGAGTTACGAGATTTGGAAAGAGAGGAAAGCTCAATCCTCGATTCATCTGTCCATTTTTAATCCTCGATCTAGTAGGAACTGTGGCTTATAGACTCGCTTTACCACCAAGTATGTCTCGTGTTCATAACGTTTTTCACATATCTATGTTACGTAAATATGTGGAAGACCCGAACCACATTATTGAGTTAGAACCGGATAAAATAGCAGAAGATTTGACGTATAAAGAAGTTCCTGTTCAAATCTTGGATAAGAAGGAACATATTCTACGCTCCAAGGTTATACCTCAAGTCAAAGTTTTGTGGAGAAACCACGATGTTGAGGAAATGACTTGGGAGTTAGAATCTAAAATGAAATCAAGGTATCCTTATCTCTTCGACATACCAGGTACGTACCCTAATTTTGAGGACGAAATTTCATAAGAAGGGGAGGTTGTAAGACCCCAACTTTTATAAATAAAGATGAATTTTCTATAAATATCATTTTTGAATATTATGGAGTTAATTTGATATAATGTTATAGTTGTGGGTAATATTTATAAATTTTACAAAGTACGCAAGTTGTTATATAATATTCGATTGGTCGAAGAATATTCGTTTTAACAGGGAATATTCGTACAACGGCACAATCATTGGTGGACCCCACAACAGAATTATTGTCGGATTGAGAAAACGACAAAAATATTTTATTAAAAATAACGGCGGAAGTTTTACCATTGTTACTGTTGAACTACTCGGTAGTAAAAGTACAGTAATACGTGTGGTTGTATAGTAACACACGGTATTGATTATTAATGCTTATGTAAGAAGTCACTCAGTTTGATTCAATTATTATCAGTTAATAATATGAATTATTTAGCGATAATGAATCTTTGTTTTATTCGTATTATTAACGTAATAAAACAGAAACATCTTTTTATATAAAACAGAATACTTTATTAAAGTTATTCTATAAATAGAATATATTATATTTTATTTAAAAGATTTTTCTTTAAATATGGGCCGTCAGATTAAAGTAATCAATCTAGACCGTTCATGGATTAGTTACTATGCATTCCATTTTTCTATAAATAGCAGCTCATTCCTTCATTATTTCTTACGAATTCACTGAACTCTAGAGAGAGAAACTATAGAGAGAGAAAAGAAAAGTTTTCTGCTACTTAACTACTTCCTTATTTTAGTTCTTCTTTAAAACGGTAAGGGGTGTTATTCTTTATTATTCATGAAGAGAATTGTTGTTATTCCATTTCTTATTATTCTGTTAGAATAACCTGTATACGCAGTCTACCATATACTTGGTGATATTCTTCTATTATTCTGTTGGAACATCCTGTCTGTGTGTTTTACATCGGACCTGGTTCTATTTTTATTATTATTCTGTTGGAACATCCTGTCTGTGTGTTTTACACCGGACCTGGTTCCGTCTTGTTATTATTCTTTTGAAACATCCTGTCTGTGTGTTTTACACCGAACCTGGTTCCATTATTTATTATTCTCTCAGAATATCTTGTCTGTGCATTTACGCCGGACCTGGTTCCATTATTTATTATTCCGTTGGAATAACCTGTCTGTGCGGTCTATCGCATGCCGGGTGATTTCTTTTGTTATTCTATTCTTTATTATACTCAGTTGGTTAAGTTTTGACTTCTATACTCCATGAAATTAGTGGAATATCCTTGATAATTGCGTTTCATCCAGTATCTTTTCATGAAAATATTCTTCTAAGTATTCTTGAATTTTACTCCACAAAGCAGTATCATGTTGATAATTTGGACGTTGTTAATTCTTGGATAAATTAATTCTTGAACTTATTTTATTGAATTCTTATATCATTGTCATCATCCTCATGTTTATAAAATGTTGAAAGTCATCTGTTGTAAGACCCCGAATTTTATGAAATAAAAGTATTCAATTTTTCTTATAATTACTATTTAGTAAATGGTTAAATTGATAAATATTAAAGTTAAGGGTGATATATGATTTATTTTTTTCGAAATACACAAGTGGTTATAAAATATTCATTGTTGTCGGGGAATATTCGCTTGGTCGTGAAATATTCTTACTGTCGGAGAATATTCGTACGACGGCGCAGTCTCTTGTGGGCCCCATAACGGAAAGCGATTGGATGAAAAAAATGACAAGAGTAAGTTATTTATAAATAATGGCGTAGTTGTTACCGTTAACACTGTTGGAATACCCGATGGTTAAAACACAGTAATACGCATTGTTGCACAGTAGCACACGGTATTGCACCAATTATTGATTTTTACGTAAGAAGGCATTACTCAATAATTGTTACAGTAATTACTGTTCAGTATTTTATTTTATTGATTCAATAATTGCTGCGTTGATATTTTATATTACTGTTGTTTTAATAATTGTCACTACACAGTATTTTCTATTATCGGAGCAATAATTCATATTATCTGAATAATATTATTAGATAACATTATTGGCAATGTCTAGAAAGTTCTGTCTAAGGAGAGGTTTGGTCATCTAATTGCGCGCCAGTAAGGAGATATCCTTATTGGAAAGCCCCCTCTTTCTTGGGAACGGCCTGGTTGCCAGTACTGTGATTCTGTAATATTATTTGTGTATAATTAATTATTGATTTATATGATGAGGAAAATATTGATTTTATGTGGATATAGATTGAGAAAATTTTTAATGTGACATTTGTTGAAAATTAATATTTTATCTTTTTCTGATAAAATAATTCATTTAAATATATTATTTTAATAATATATTGATGGTGATATTTTTACAATAAATGTGGGATATATGAGTATATGAGGAGGAAGAGTATTTTTGTGGCATTAAATGATTAACACATGTTTTGTGTGTTGGTGGACACAATTCTTGACCGAAAATTTATTATAGACTGTAAAATCGTCCGTTTGTGGATTTCGGTCAATTTCTGTTTAGAATTTGGAAAAACTTTCTTCTGCAAAGTTGTAGAGAATTGAATTTCCTATAAAAACTCGCGAGATTCGAATTTTCTGATCAAAGGACTATTTATTATGAATTATTGAAGTTCTGAAGTTCCGAAATAATTAATTTTTGGGAGTTTAAGTTAATTATTTTGAGAAAAACGTTTTTTCTTACTATTTCTAGAAGGTTAGCATGTGTGAATTGCTGAAATTCAGATTCAAGAGGTGGGCTTGACAATTATATAAATATATTATTATTTTATTAAATTTTCTACTTTGGTGTTCTAAGCATTTTCCTATGAATAGGGTGCTTAGGTTAGAATTGAAAATCACACCAGAAACTGAAGTTTTCTCTCTATTTCTCTCTCTATATTATCGAGTGTATTCTTGTGAGTATTTTGATATCTTGAGTGTTGATATACGGTGCAAGTTCGTTCAGCGTTATTCCAGTCAGGAGTACTGCTCTTTTGAGGTAAGGGATAGTAAGGGATATTGTCGTAAGGGATGTTATTTTTTTTTTAAATGATATTATTTCTTTCAATATCATTATACCGGAATATTGGTAAGATTTTTCTTGTGAAATTCTTATCATTTCATGTCGGGATTACTATTCATGAGTTACTATTCACGAGTTACTATTCACGAGTTACTATTCATGGGTACTATTCATTACAAAATTAGTTTCTTTTTCTAACCAAATTATAGTTGATTTATGAATATTACTCTGGAGATTAAAACTATGTATTGATTATATTGATTTTTTATCATATATAACATTTTTATAACCCTAATGATGATATTTCTCTTTGACTTGAGTGTAAAGATGGGTAGATTATTGGTATGATCATGACTAGGGTTCTCTTTGTCCAGTAGTGAAAAGTTGAATTGTGACTGGTATGATCATGACCATTGAATTTATAATTGAATATCTTTAGCTTAAGTGCAAAGGTGAAATGATCAACATGATTATAATTATTGGTTATATAAATGCTGAAATGATTATATATTTCTTTGAGATAATAATATATTTGGCCTGTAGTGCAAATATGAACTATTGAGGAATATCTTTGGCCTGTAGTGCAAAGATGAGTTGTTGATGAATATCTTTGGCCGTGGTGCAAAGATGAATTTATTAGTATGATTATGAACAGGAACTGTGATTTGGTATAACCATGATCTTTGATGTTTCAGGTAAAGACATGTGATGAAAATTATCTTCGTCTTAGATGCGAAATTTAGAATCACAATTATAATTATGAATTATTCATATGATTGTGGAAAGGAACTGTTGATTGATGTTACAGGGATAAAATATTGTTGGTGGACTTTTAACGTGGAGAAGATAATAGACTTTATAGTCTATTTGACTCTTCTAATGGATTGCTCGTTCCGCTGCAACTATGGTTGAAAAGTTTTATCATCTACCATATGTTCTAAATCTCTGATTTATTACTGTTGAAGACTATTGATAATTTATCTTTAGTCATGATATTCTTTACTGAGCTAGTTGTGCTCACCCTTTTGCTTCACAATTCCTTTCAGGTAATAAAAGTGTAGCTGGGTCGAGCGAGAGATAACAAGAGAATAGAACGGTGGTCTAAAGATATTGAGGGTGAGGTGAATTTAACTTGAAAGGGTGTTTTGCCACTATCTTACAGGATGTATAATGACATACAACCTCGTGTCATCATAAGACATAGTTGTGCACATCCACTTATCGAGTATATCTACGAGCACTACCTATATAATCTTGGTGTTTGTTTGAAGTATAATTCTCAGTTAGAGACAGTGGAGATAATGATATGTCAAGAGAAGACTCACCATTGGAAATGATATGATAGTAAAATTCTCATTTTTCTTTGGGGCCTATTGGGTCAACCAAGGATAATTTTGTGGCCATATGATATCTATCATAACCTAGAAGCATGGTCTCCCATGTACGAGGGTTTCCTTGAGCACTTCCCAAAGATTCTAATTTCTAAAACAGTTTTTGACTATACCTTTATGTAAGGTGTCATTGTGACGTGCTATCCAAGGTTGGGACATGAGTCACAGTTGGTATATATTTGTACCCAAACTCATAGTATATGTGTTGTTATATTTTGCACGACAATTGTTGTAATAAAGTTGTAGTTGTTATCTGTACCATGTATTTGGCGACTCAAAATGGGTTGGATGGAATGGACCTATTTTGGGGGCGTTACATTTGGTATCAGAGCTTAGGGATATGATCTCTGGCGGAGATCGGGGAATAGGACTAGGAGGAGAGAGACGAGTAAATCCTTCGCTAGTGTGTCCTACCTAAGCTTATTTGTTGGTCAGTCATAATATCGGGATATTATGTGATATGTTAATTTGTTCAATTAACCTTTGTTTTGAAGCTGTATTCTAGAATGATATCTGAAATACAGGAGATGAGCAAAGAAGAAATTATGATGACAGGAAAGATGGAATCTGAAATGAAAGCAAGGTATTCTCAACTCTTTGAAATACCAGGTACGTAAATTTCGAGGACGAAATTTCATAAGGAGGGGAGATTGTAAGACCCCGAATTTTATGAAATAAAAGTATTCAATTTTTCTTATAATTACTATTTAGTAAATGGTTAAATTGATAAATATTAAAGTTAAGGGTGATATATGATTTATTGTTTTCGAAATACACAAGTGGTTATAAAATATTCATTGTTGTCGGGGAATATTCGCTTGGTCGTGAAATATTCTTACTGTCGGCGAATATTCGTACGACGGCGCAGCCTCTTGTGGGCCCAATAACGGAAAGCGATTGGATGAAAAAAACGACAAGAGTAAGTTATTTATAAATAATGGCGTAGTTGTTACCGTTAACACTGTTGGAATACCCGGTGGTTAAAACACAGTAATACGCATTGTTGCACAGTAGCACACGGTATTGCACCAATTATTGATTTTTACGTAAGAAGGCATTACTCAATAATTGTTACAGTAATTACTGTTCAGTATTTTATTTTATTGATTCAATAATTGCTGCGTTGATATTTTATATTACTGTTATTTTAATAATTATCACTACACAGTATTTTCTATTATCGGAGCAATAATTCATATTATCTGAATAATATTATTAGATAACATTATTGGCAATGTCTAGAAAGTTCTGTCTAAGGAGAGGTTTGGTCATCTAATTGCGCGCCAGTAAGGAGATATCCTTTTTGGAAAGCCCCCCCTTTCCTGGGAACGGCCTGGTTGCCAGTACTGTGATTCTGTAATATTATTTGTGTATAATTAATTATTGATTTATATGATGAGGAAAATATTGATTTTATGTGGATATAGATTGAGAAAATTTTTAATGTGACAATTGTTGAAAATTAATATTTTATCTTTTTCTGATAAAATAATTCATTTAAATATATTATTTTAATAATATATTGATGGTGATATTTTTACATTGAATGTGGGATATATGAGTATATGAGGAGGAAGAGTATTTTTGTGGCATTAAATGATTAACACATGTTTTGTGTGTTGGTGGACACAATTCTTGACCGAAAATTTATTATAGACTGTAAAATCGCCCGTCTGTGGATTTCGGTCAATTTCTGTTTAGAATTTGGAAAAACTTTCTTCTGCAAAGTTGTAGAGAATTGAATTTCCTATAAAAACTCGCGAGATTCGAATTTTCTGATCAAAGGACTATTTATTATGAATTATTGAAGTTCTGAAGTTCCGAAATAATTAATTTTTGGGAGTTTAAGTTAATTATTTTGAGAAAAACGTTTTTTCTTACTTTTTCTAGAAGGTTAGCATGTGTGAATTGCTGAAATTCAGATTCAAGAGGTGGGCTTGACAATTATATAAATATATTATTATTTTATTAAATTTTCTACTTTGGTGTTCTAAACATTTTCCTATGAATAGGGTGCTTAGGTTAGAATTGAAAATCACACCAAAAACTGAAGTTTTCTCTCTATTTCTCTCTCTATATTATCGAGTGTATTCTTGTGAGTATTTTGATATCTTGAGTGTTGATATACGGTGCAAGTTCGTTCAGCGTTATTCCAGTCAAGAGTACTGCTCTTTTGAGGTAAGGGATAGTAAGAGATATTGTCGTAAGGGATGTTATTTTTTTTTTTAAATGATATTATTTCTTTCAATATCATTATACCGGAATATTGGTAAGATTTTTCTTGTGAAATTCTTATCTTTTCATGTCGGGATTACTATTCATGAGTTACTATTCACGAGTTACTATTCACGAGTTACTATTCATGGGTACTATTCATTACAAAATTAGTTTCTTTTTCTAACCAAATTATAGTTGATTTATGAATATTACTCTGGAGATTAAAACTATGTATTGATTATATTGATTTTTTATCATATATAACATTTTTATAACCCTAATGATGATATTTCTATTTGACTTGAGTGTAAAGATGGGTAGATTATTGGTATGATCATGACTAGGGTTCTCTTTGTCCAGTAGTGAAAAGTTAAATTGTGACTGGTATGATCATGACCATTGAATTTATAATTGAATATCTTTAGCTTAAGTGCAAAGGTGAAATGATCAACATGATTATAATTATTGGTTATATAAATTCTGAAATGATTATATATTTCTTTGAGATAATAATAAATTTGGCCTGTAGTGCAAATATGAACTATTGAGGAATATCTTTGGCCTGTAGTGCAAAGATGAGTTGTTGATGAATATCTTTGGCCGTGGTGCAAAGATGAATTTATTAGTATGATTATGAACAGGAACTGTGATTTGGTATAACCATGATCTTTGATGTTTCAGGTAAAGACAGGTGATGAAAATTATCTTCGTCTTGGATGCGAAATTTAGAATCACAATTATAATTATGAATTATTCATATGATTGTGGAAAGGAACTGTTGATTGATGTTACAGGGATAAAATATTGTTGGTGAACTTTTAACGTGGAGAAGATAATAGACTTTATAGTCTATTTGACTCTTCTAATGGATTGCTCGTTCCGCTGCAACTATGGTTGAAAAGTTTTATCATCTACCATATGTTCTAAATCTCTGATTTATTACTGTTGAAGACTATTGATAATTTATCTTTAGTCATGATATTCTTTACTGAGCTAGTTGTGCTCACCCTTTTGCTTCACAATTCCTTTCAGGTAATAAAAGTGTAGCTGGGTCGAGCGAGAGATAACAAGGAAATAGAACGGTGGTCTAAAGATATTGAGGGTGAGGTGAATTCAACTTGAAAGGGTGTTTTGCCACTATCTTACAGGATGTATAATGACATACAACCTCGTGTCATCATAAGACATAGTTGTGCACATCCACTTATCGAGTATATCTACGAGCACTACCTACATAATCTTGGTGTTTGTTTGAAGTATAATTCTCAGTTAGAGACAGTGGAGATAATGATATGTCAAGAGAAGACTCACCATTGAAAATGATATGATAGTAAAATTCTCATTTTTCTTTGGGGTCTATTGGGTCAACCAAGGATAATTTTGTGGCCATATGATATCTATCATAACCTAGAAGCATGGTCTCCCATGTACGAGGGTTTCCTTGAGCACTTCCCAAAGATTCTAATTTCTAAAACAGTTTTTGACTATACCTTTATGTAAGGTGTCATTGTGACGTGCTATCCAAGGTTGGGACATGAGTCACAGTTGGTATATATTTGTACCCAAACTCATAGTATATGTGTTGTTATATTTTGCACGACAATTGTTGTAATAAAGTTGTAGTTGTTATCTGTACCATGTATTTGGCGACTCAAAATGGGTTGGATGGAATGGACCTATTTTGGGGGCGTTACATTTGGTATCAGAGCTTAGGGATATGATCTCTGGCGGAGATCGGGAAATAGGACTAGGAGGAGAGAGACGAGTAAATCCTTCGCTAGTGTGTCCTACCTAAGCTTATTTGTTGGTCAGTCATAATATCGGGATATTATGTGATATGTTAATTTGTTCAATTAACCTTTGTTTTGAAGCTGTATTCTAGAATGATATCTGAAATACAGGAGATGAGCAAAGAAGAAATTATGATGACAGGAAAGATGGAATCTGAAATGAAAGCAAGGTATTCTCAACTCTTTGAAATACCAGGTACGTAAATTTCGAGGACGAAATTTCATAAGGAGGGGAGATTGTAAGACCCCGAATTTTATGAAATAAAAGTATTCAATTTTTCTTATAATTACTATTTAGTAAATGGTTAAATTGATAAATATTAAAGTTAAGGGTGATATATGATTTATTGTTTTCGAAATACACAAGTGGTTATAAAATATTCATTGTTGTCGGGGAATATTCGCTTGGTCGTGAAATATTCTTACTGTCGGAGAATATTCGTACGACGGCGCAGCCTCTTGTGGGCCCCATAACAGAAAGCGATTGGATGAAAAAAACGACAAGAGTAAGTTATTTATAAATAATGGCGTAGTTGTTACCGTTAACACTGTTGGAATACCCGGTGGTTAAAACACAGTAATACGCATTGTTGCACAGTAGCACACGGTATTGCACCAATTATTGATTTTTACGTAAGAAGGCATTACTCAATAATTGTTACAGTAATTACTGTTCAGTATTTTATTTTATTGATTCAATAATTGCTGCGTTGATATTTTATATTAGTGTTATTTTAATAATTATCACTACACAGTATTTTCTATTATCGGAGCAATAATTCATATTATCTGAATAATATTATTAGATAACATTATTGGCAATGTCTAGAAAGTTCTGTCTAAGGAGAGGTTTGGTCATCTAATTGCGCGCCAGTAAGGAGATATCCTTATTGGAAAGCCTCCTCTTTGCTGGGAACGGCCTGGTTGCCAGTACTGTGATTCTGTAATATTATTTGTGTATAATTAATTATTGATTTATATGATGAGGAAAATATTGATTTTATGTAGATATAGATTGAGAAAATTTTTAATGTGACAATTGTTGAAAATTAATATTTTATCTTTTTCTGATAAAATAATTCATTTAAATATATTATTTTAATAATATATTGATGGTGATATTTTTACATTGAATGTGGGATATATGAGTATATGAGGAGGAACAGTATTTTTGTGGCATTAAATGATTAACACATGTTTTGTGTGTTGGTGGACACAATTCTTGACCGAAAATTTATTATAGACTGTAAAATCGCCCGTCTGTGGATTTCGGTCAATTTCTGTTTAGAATTTGGAAAAACTTTCTTCTGCAAAGTTGTAGAGAATTGAATTTTCTATAAAAACACGCGAGATTCGAATTTTCTGATCAAAGGACTATTTATTATGAATTATTGAAGTTCTGAAGTTCCGAAATAATTAATTTTTGGGAGTTTAAGTTAATTATTTTGAGAAAAACGTTTTTTCTTACTTTTTCTAGAAGGTTAGCATGTGTGAATTGCTGAAATTCAGATTCAAGAGGTGGGCTTGACAATTATATAAATATATTATTATTTTATTAAATTTTCTACTTTGGTGTTCTAAACATTTTCCTATGAATAGGGTGCTTAGGTTAGAATTGAAAATCACACCAGAAACTGAAGTTTTCTCTCTATTTCTCTCTCTATATTATCGAGTGTATTCTTGTGAGTATTTTGATATCTTGAGTGTTGATATACGGTGCAAGTTCGTTCAGCGTTATTCCAGTCAGGAGTACTGCTCTTTTGAGGTAAGAGATAGTAAGGGATATTGTCGTAAGGGATATTGTCGTAAGGGATGTTATTTTTTTTTAAATGATATTATTTCTTTCAATATCATTATACCTGAATATTGGTAAGATTTTTCTTGTGAAATTCTTATCTTTTCATGTCGGGATTACTATTCATGAGTTACTATTCACGAGTTACTATTCACGAGTTACTATTCATGGGTACTATTCATTACAAAATTAGTTTCTTTTTCTAACCAAATTATAGTTGATTTATGAATATTACTCTGGAGATTAAAACTATGTATTGATTATATTGATTTTTTATCATATATAACATTTTTATAACCCTAATGATGATATTTCTCTTTGACTTGAGTGTAAAGATGGGTAGATTATTGGTATGATCATGACTAGGGTTCTCTTTGTCCAGTAGTGAAAAGTTGAATTGTGACTGGTATGATCATGACCATTGAATTTATAATTGAATATCTTTAGCTTAAGTGCAAAGGTGAAATGATCAACATGGTTATAATTATTGGTTATATAAATTCTGAAATGATTATATATTTCTTTGAGATAATAATATATTTGGCCTGTAGTGCAAATATGAACTATTGAGGAATATCTTTGGCCTGTAGTGCAAAGATGAGTTGTTGATGAATATCTTTGGCCGTGGTGCAAAGATGAATTTATTAGTATGATTATGAATAGGAACTGTGATTTGGTATAACCATGATCTTTGATGTTTCAGGTAAAGACAGGTGATGAAAATTATCTTCGTCTTGGATGCGAAATTTAGAATACAATTATAATTATGAATTATTCATATGATTGTGGAAAGGAACTGTTGATTGATGTTACAGGGATAAAATATTGTTGGTGGACTTTTAACGTGGAGAAGATAATAGACTTTATAGTCTATTTGACTCTTCTAATGGATTGCTCGTTCCGTTGCAACTATGGTTAAAAAGTTTTATCATCTACCATATGTTCTAAATCTCTGATTTATTACTGTTGAAGACTATTGATAATTTATCTTTAGTCATGATATTCTTTACTGAGCTACTTGTGCTCACCCTTTTGCTTCACAATTCCTTTCAGGTAATAAAAGTGTAGCTGGGTCGAGCGAGGGATAACAAGGGAATAGAACGGTGGTCTATAGATATTGAGGGTGAGGTGAATTTAACTTGGAAGGGTGTTTTGCCACTATCTTATAGGATGTATAATGACATACAACCTCGTGTCATCATAAGACATGGTTGTGCACATCCACTTATCGAGTATATCTACGAGCACTACCTATATAATCTTGGTGTTTGTTTAAAGTATAATTCTCAGTTAGAGACATTGGAGATAATGATATGTCAAGAGAAGACTCACCATTGGAAATGATATGATAGTAAAATTCTCATTTTTCTTTGGGGTCTATTGGGTCAACCAAGGATAATTTTGTGGCCATATGATATCTATCATAACCTAGAAGCATGGTCTCCCATGTACGAGGGTTTCCTTGAGCACTTCCCAAAGATTCTAATTTCTAAAACAGTTTTTGACTATACATTTATGTAAGGTGTCATTGTGACGTGCTATCCAAGGTTGGGACATGAGTCACAGTTGGTATATATTTGTACCCAAACTCATAGTATATGTGTTGTTATATTTTGCACGACAATTATTGTAATAAAGTTGTAGTTGTTATCTGTACCATGTATTTGGCGACTCAAAATGGGTTGGATGGAATGGACCTATTTTGGGGGCGTTACATTTGGTATCAGAGCTTAGGGATATGATCTCTGGCGGAGATCGGGAAATAGGACTAGGAGGAGAGAGACGAGTAAATCCTTCGCTAGTGTGTCCTACCTAAGCTTATTTGTTGGTCAGTCATAATATCGGGATATTATGTGATATGTTAATTTGTTCAATTAACCTTTGTTTTGAAGCTGTATTCTAGAATGATATCTGAAATACAGGAGATGAGCAAAGAAGAAATTATGATGACAGGAAAGATGGAATCTGAAATGAAAGCAAGGTATTCTCAACTCTTTGAAATACCAGGTACGTAAATTTCGAGGACGAAATTTCATAAGGAGGGGAGATTGTAAGACCCCGAATTTTATGAAATAAAAGTATTCAATTTTTCTTATAATTACTATTTTGTAAATGGTTAAATTGATAAATATTAAAGTTAAGGGTGATATATGATTTATTGTTTTCGAAATACACATGTGGTTATAAAATATTCATTGTTGTCGGGGAATATTCGCTTGGTCGTGAAATATTCTTACTGTCGGAGAATATTCGTACGACGGCGCAGCCTCTTGTGGGCCCCATAACGAAAAGCGATTGGATGAAAAAAATGACAAGAATAAGTTATTTATAAATAATGACGTTGTTGTTACCGTTAACACTGTTGAAATACCCGGTGGTTAAAACACAGTAATACGCATTGTTGCACAGTAGCACCCGGTATTGCACCAATTATTGATTTTTACGTAAGAAGGCATTACTCAATAATTGTTACAGTAATTACTGTTCAGTATTTTATTTTATTGATTCAATAATTGCTGCGTTGATATTTTATATTACTGTTGTTTTAATAATTGTCACTACACAGTATTTTCTATTATCGGAGCAATAATTCATATTATCTGAATAATATTATTAGATAATATTATTGGCAATGTCTAGAAAGTTCTGTCTAAGGAGAGGTTTGGTCATCTAATTGCGCGCCAGTAAGGAGATATCCTTATTGGAAAGCCCCCTCTTTCCTGGGAACGGCCTGGTTGCCAGTACTGTGATTCTGTAATATTATTTGTGTATAATTAATTATTGATTTATATGATGAGGAAAATATTGATTTTATGTGGATATAGATTGAGAAAATTTTTAATGTGACAATTGTTGAAAATTAATATTTTATCTTTTTCTGATAAAATAATTCATTTAAATATATTATTTTAATAATATATTGATGGTGATATTTTTACAATGAATGTGGGATATATGAGTATATGAGGAGGAAGAGTATTTTTGTGGCATTAAATGATTAACACATGTTTTGTGTGCTGGTGGACACAATTCTTGACCGAAAATTTATTATAGACTGTAAAATCGCCCGTTTATGGATTTCGGTCAATTTCTGTTTAGAATTTAGAAAAACTTTCTTCTGCAAAGTTGTAGAGAATTGAATTTCCTATAAAAACTCGCGCGATTCGAATTTTCTGATCAAAGGACTATTTATTATGAATTATTGAAGTTCTGAAGTTCCGAAATAATTAATTTTTGGGAGTTTAAGTTAATTATTTTGAGAAAAATGTTTTTTCTTACTTTTTCTAGAAGGTTAGCATGTGTGAATTGCTGAAATTCAGATTCAAGAGGTGGGCTTGACAATTATATAAATATATTATTATTTTATTAAATTTTCTACTTTGGTGTTCTAAGCATTTTCCTATGAATAGGGTGCTTAGGTTAGAATTGAAAATCACACCAGAAACTGAAGTTTTCTCTCTATTTCTCTCTCTATATTATCGAGTGTATTCTTGTGAGTATTTTGATATCTTGAGTGTTGATATACGGTGCAAGTTCGTTCAGCGTTATTCCAGTCAGGAGTACTGCTCTTTTGAGGTAAGAGATAGTAAGGGATATTGTCGTAAGGGATATTGTCGTAAGGGATGTTATTTTTTTTTAAATGATATTATTTCTTTCAATATCATTATACCTGAATATTGGTAAGATTTTTCTTGTGAAATTCTTATCTTTTCATGTCGGGATTACTATTCATGAGTTACTATTCACGAGTTACTATTCACGAGTTACTATTCATGGGTACTATTCATTACAAAATTAGTTTCTTTTTCTAACCAAATTATAGTTGATTTATGAATATTACTCTGGAGATTAAAACTATGTATTGATTATATTGATTTTTTATCATATATAACATTTTTATAACCCTAATGATGATATTTCTCTTTGACTTGAGTGTAAAGATGGGTAGATTATTGGTATGATCATGACTAGGGTTCTCTTTGTCCAGTAGTGAAAAGTTGAATTGTGACTGGTATGATCATGACCATTGAATTTATAATTGAATATCTTTAGCTTAAGTGCAAAGGTGAAATGATCAACATGGTTATAATTATTGGTTATATAAATTCTGAAATGATTATATATTTCTTTGAGATAATAATATATTTGGCCTGTAGTGCAAATATGAACTATTGAGGAATATCTTTGGCCTGTAGTGCAAAGATGAGTTGTTGATGAATATCTTTGGCCGTGGTGCAAAGATGAATTTATTAGTATGATTATGAACAGGAACTGTGATTTGGTATAACCATGATCTTTGATGTTTCAGGTAAAGACAGGTGATGAAAATTATCTTCGTCTTGGATGCGAAATTTAGAATCACAATTATAATTATGAATTATTCATATTATTGTGGAAAGGAACTGTTGATTGATGTTACAGGGATAAAATATTGTTGGTGGACTTTTAACGTGGAGAAGATAATAGACTTTATAGTCTATTTGACTCTTCTAATGGATTGCTCGTTCCGCTGCAACTATGGTTGAAAAGTTTTATCATCTACCATATGTTCTAAATCTCTGATTTATTACTGTTGAAGACTATTGATAATTTATCTTTAGTCATGATATTCTTTACTGAGCTAGTTGTGCTCACCCTTTTGCTTCACAATTCCTTTCAGGTAATAAAAGTGTAGCTGGGTCGAGCGAGAGATAACAAGAGAATAGAACGGTGGTCTAAAGATATTGAGGGTGAGGTGAATTTAACTTGAAAGGGTGTTTTGCCACTATCTTACAGGATGTATAATGACATACAACCTCGTGTCATCATAAGACATAGTTGTGCACATCCACTTATCGAGTATATCTACGAGCACTACCTACATAATCTTGGTGTTTGTTTGAAGTATAATTCTCAGTTAGAGACAGTGGAGATAATGATATGTCAAGAGAAGACTCACCATTGAAAATGATATGATAGTAAAATTCTCATTTTTCTTTGGGGTCTATTGGGTCAACCAAGGATAATTTTGTGGCCATATGATATCTATCATAACCTAGAAGCATGGTCTCCCATGTACGAGGGTTTCCTTGAGCACTTCCCAAAGATTCTAATTTCTAAAACAGTTTTTGACTATACCTTTATGTAAGGTGTCATTGTGACGTGCTATCCAAGGTTGGGACATGAGTCACAGTTGGTATATATTTGTACCCAAACTCATAGTATATGTGTTGTTATATTTTGCACGACAATTGTTGTAATAAAGTTGTAGTTGTTATCTGTACCATGTATTTGGCGACTCAAAATGGGTTGGATGGAATGGACCTATTTTGGGGGCGTTACATTTGGTATCAGAGCTTAGGGATATGATCTCTGGCGGAGATCGGGGAATAGGACTAGGAGGAGAGAGACGAGTAAATCCTTCGCTAGTGTGTCCTACCTAAGCTTATTTGTTGGTCAGTCATAATATCGGGATATTATGTGATATGTTAATTTGTTCAATTAACCTTTGTTTTGAAGCTGTATTCTAGAATGATATCTGAAATACAGGAGATGAGCAAAGAAGAAATTATGATGACAGGAAAGATGGAATCTGAAATGAAAGCAAGGTATTCTCAACTCTTTGAAATACCAGGTACGTAAATTTCGAGGACGAAATTTCATAAGGAGGGGAGATTGTAAGACCCCGAATTTTATGAAATAAAAGTATTCAATTTTTCTTATAATTACTATTTAGTAAATGGTTAAATTGATAAATATTAAAGTTAAGGGTGATATATGATTTATTGTTTTCGAAATACACAAGTGGTTATAAAATATTCATTGTTGTCGGGGAATATTCGCTTGGTCGTGAAATATTCTTACTGTCGGAGAATATTCGTACGACGGCGCAGCCTCTTGTGGGCCCCATAACAGAAAGCGATTGGATGAAAAAAATGACAAGAGTAAGTTATTTATAAATAATGGCGTAGTTGTTACCGTTAACACTGTTGGAATACCCGGTGGTTAAAACACAGTAATACGCATTGTTGCACAGTAGCACACGGTATTGCACCAATTATTGATTTTTACGTAAGAAGGCATTACTCAATAATTGTTACAGTAATTACTGTTCAGTATTTTATTTTATTGATTCAATAATTGCTGCGTTGATATTTTATATTACTGTTGTTTTAATAATTGTCACTACACAGTATTTTCTATTATCGGAGCAATAATTCATATTATCTGAATAATATTATTAGATAATATTATTGGCAATGTCTAGAAAGTTCTGTCTAAGGAGAGGTTTGGTCATCTAATTGCGCGCCAGTAAGGAGATATCCTTATTGGAAAGCCCCCTCTTTCCTGGGAACGGCCTGGTTGCCAGTACTGTGATTCTGTAATATTATTTGTGTATAATTAATTATTGATTTATATGATGAGGAAAATATTGATTTTATGTGGATATAGATTGAGAAAATTTTTAATGTGACAATTGTTGAAAATTAATATTTTATCTTTTTCTGATAAAATAATTCATTTAAATATATTATTTTAATAATATATTGATGGTGATATTTTTACAATGAATGTGGGATATATGAGTATATGAGGAGGAAGAGTATTTTTGTGGCATTAAATGATTAACACATGTTTTGTGTGCTGGTGGACACAATTCTTGACCGAAAATTTATTATAGACTGTAAAATCGCCCGTTTATGGATTTCGGTCAATTTCTGTTTAGAATTTAGAAAAACTTTCTTCTGCAAAGTTGTAGAGAATTGAATTTCCTATAAAAACTCGCGCGATTCAAATTTTCTGATCAAAGGACTATTTATTATGAATTATTGAAGTTCTGAAGTTCCGAAATAATTAATTTTTGGGAGTTTAAGTTAATTATTTTGAGAAAAATGTTTTTTCTTACTTTTTCTAGAAGGTTAGCATGTGTGAATTGCTGAAATTCAGATTCAAGAGGTGGGCTTGACAATTATATAAATATATTATTATTTTATTAAATTTTCTACTTTGGTGTTCTAAGCATTTTCCTATGAATAGGGTGCTTAGGTTAGAATTGAAAATCACACCAGAAACTGAAGTTTTCTCTCTATTTCTCTCTCTATATTATCGAGTGTATTCTTGTGAGTATTTTGATATCTTGAGTGTTGATATACGGTGCAAGTTCGTTCAGCGTTATTCCAGTCAGGAGTACTGCTCTTTTGAGGTAAGAGATAGTAAGGGATATTGTCGTAAGGGATATTGTCGTAAGGGATGTTATTTTTTTTTAAATGATATTATTTCTTTCAATATCATTATACCTGAATATTGGTAAGATTTTTCTTGTGAAATTCTTATCTTTTCATGTCGGGATTACTATTCATGAGTTACTATTCACGAGTTACTATTCACGAGTTACTATTCATGGGTACTATTCATTACAAAATTAGTTTCTTTTTCTAACCAAATTATAGTTGATTTATGAATATTACTCTGGAGATTAAAACTATGTATTGATTATATTGATTTTTTATCATATATAACATTTTTATAACCCTAATGATGATATTTCTCTTTGACTTGAGTGTAAAGATGGGTAGATTATTGGTATGATCATGACTAGGGTTCTCTTTGTCCAGTAGTGAAAAGTTGAATTGTGACTGGTATGATCATGACCATTGAATTTATAATTGAATATCTTTAGCTTAAGTGCAAAGGTGAAATGATCAACATGATTATAATTATTGGTTATATAAATTCTGAAATGATTATATATTTCTTTGAGATAATAATATATTTGGCATGTAGTGCAAATATGAACTATTGAGGAATATCTTTGGCCTGTAGTGCAAAGATGAGTTGTTGATGAATATCTTTGGCCGTGGTGCAAAGATGAATTTATTAGTATGATTATGAACAGGAACTGTGATTTGGTATAACCATGATCTTTGATGTTTCAGGTAAAGACAGGTGATGAAAATTATCTTCGTCTTGGATGCGAAATTTAGAATCACAATTATAATTATGAATTATTCATATGATTGTGGAAAGGAACTGTTGATTGATGTTACAGGGATAAAATATTGTTGGTGGACTTTTAACGTGGAGAAGATAATAGACTTTATAGTCTATTTGACTCTTCTAATGGATTGCTCGTTCCGCTGCAACTATGGTTGAAAAGTTTTATCATCTACCATATGTTCTAAATCTCTGATTTATTACTGTTGAAGACTATTGATAATTTATCTTTAGTCATGATATTCTTTACTGAGCTAGTTGTGCTCACCCTTTTGCTTCACAATTCCTTTCAGGTAATAAAAGTGTAGCTGGGTCGAGCGAGGGATAACAAGGGAATAGAACGGTGGTCTATAGATATTGAGGGTGAGGTGAATTTAACTTGGAAGGGTGTTTTGCCACTATCTTACAGGATGTATAATGACATACAACCTCGTGTCATCATAAGACATGGTTGTGCACATCCACTTATCGAGTATATCTACGAGCACTACCTATATAATCTTGGTGTTTGTTTGAAGTATAATTCTCAGTTAGAGACAGTGGAGATAATGATATGTCAAGAGAAGACTCACCATTGGAAATGATATGATAGTAAAATTCTCATTTTTCTTTGGGGTCTATTGGGTCAACCAAGGATAATTCTGTGGCCATATGATATCTATCATAACCTAGAAGCATGGTCTCCCATGTACGAGGGTTTCCTTGAGCACTTCCCAAAGATTCTAATTTCTAAAACAGTTTTTGACTATACCTTTATGTAAGGTGTCATTGTGACGTGCTATCCAAGGTTGGGACATGAGTCACAGTTGGTATATATTTGTACCCAAACTCATAGTATATGTGTTGTTATATTTTGCACGACAATTGTTGTAATAAAGTTGTAGTTGTTATCTGTACCATGTATTTGGCGACTCAAAATGGGTTGGATGGAATGGACCTATTTTGGGGGCGTTACATTTGGTATCAGAGCTTAGGGATATGATCTCTGGCGGAGATCGGGGAATAGGACTAGGAGGAGAGAGACGAGTAAATCCTTCGCTAGTGTGTCCTACCTAAGCTTATTTGTTGGTCAGTCATAATATCGGGATATTATGTGATATGTTAATTTGTTCAATTAACCTTTATTCTGAAGCTGTATTCTAGAATGATATCTGAAATACAGGAGATGAGAAATGAAGAAATTATGATGACAGGAAAGATGGAATCTGAAATGAAAGCAAGGTATTCTTAACTCTTTGAAATACCAGGTACGTAAATTTCGAGGACGAAATTTCATAAGGAGGGGAGATTGTAAGACCCCGAATTTTATGAAATAAAAGTATTCAATTTTTCTTATAATTACTATTTAGTAAATGGTTAAATTGATAAATATTAAAGTTAAGGGTGATATATGATTTATTTTTTTCGAAATACACAAGTGGTTATAAAATATTCATTGTTGTCGGGGAATATTCGCTTGGTCGTGAAATATTCTTACTGTCGGAGAATATTCGTACGACGGCGCAGCCTCTTGTGGGCCCCATAACGAAAAGCGATTGGATAAAAAAAATGACAAGAGTAAGTTATTTATAAATAATGGCGTAGTTGTTACCGTTAACACTGTTGAAATACCCGGTGGTTAAAACACAGTAATACGCATTGTTGCACAGTAGCACACGGTATTGCACCAATTATTGATTTTTACGTAAGAAGGCATTACTCAATAATTGTTACAGTAATTACTGTTCAGTATTTTATTTTATTGATTCAATAATTGCTGCGTTGATATTTTATATTACTGTTGTTTTAATAATTATCACTACACAGTATTTTCTATTATCGGAGCAATAATTCATATTATCTGAATAATATTATTAGATAACATTATTGGTAATGTCTAGAAAGTTCTGTCTAAGGAGAGGTTTGGTCATCTAATTGCGCGCCAGTAAGGAGATATCCTTATTGGAAAGCCCCATCTTTCCTGGGAACGGCCTGGTTGCCAGTACTGTGATTCTGTAATATTATTTGTGTATAATTAATTATTAATTTATATGATGAGGAAAATATTGATTTTATGTGGATATAGATTGAGAAAATTTTTAATGTGACAATTGTTGAAAATTAATATTTTATCTTTTTCTGATAAAATAATTCATTTAAATATATTATTTTAATAATATATTGATGGTGATATTTTTACAATGAATGTGGGATATATGAGTATATGAGGAGGAAGAGTATTTTTGTGGCATTAAATGATTAACACATGTTTTGTGTGTTGGTGGACACAATTCTTGACCGAAAATTTATTATAGACTGTAAAATCGCCCGTTTGTGGATTTCGGTCAATTTCTGTTTAGAATTTAGAAAAACTTTCTTCTGCAAAGTTGTAGAGAATTGAATTTCCTATAAAAACTCACGAGATTCGAATTTTCTGATCAAAGGACTATTTATTATGAATTATTGAAGTTCTGAAGTTTCGAAATAATTAATTTTTGGGAGTTTAAGTTAATTATTTTGAGAAAAATGTTTTTTCTTACTTTTTCTAGAAGGTTAGCATGTGTGAATTGCTGAAATTCAGATTCAAGAGGTGGGCTTGACAATTATATAAATATATTATTATTTTATTAAATTTTCTACTTTGGTGTTCTAAGCATTTTCCTATGAATAGGGTGCTTAGGTTAGAATTGAAAATCACACCAGAAACTGAAGTTTTCTCTCTATTTCTCTCTCTATATTATCGAGTGTATTCTTGTGAGTATTTTGATATCTTGAGTGTTGATATACGGTGCAAGTTCGTTCAGTGTTATTCCAGTCAGGAGTACTGCTCTTTTGAGGTAAGGGATAGTAAGGGATATTGTCGTAAGGGATGTTATTTTTTTTTAAATGATATTATTTCTTTCAATATCATTATACCTGAATATTGGTAAGATTTTTCTTGTGAAATTCTTATCTTTTCATGTCGGGATTACTATTCACGAGTTACTATTCATGAGTTACTATTCACGAGTTACTATTCATGGGTACTATTCATTACAAAATTAGTTTCTTTTTCTAACCAAATTATAGTTGATTTATGAATATTACTCTGGAGATTAAAACTATGTATTGATTATATTGATTTTTTATCATATATAACATTTTTATAACCCTAATGATGCTATTTCTCTTTGACTTGAGTGTAAAGATGGGTAGATTATTGGTATGATCATGACTAGGGTTCTCTTTGTCCAGTAGTGAAAAGTTGAATTGTGACTGGTATGATCATGACCATTGAATTTATAATTGAATATCTTTAGCTTAAGTTCAAAGGTGAAATGATCAACATGGTTATAATTATTGGTTATATAAATTCTGAAATGATTATATATTTCTTTGAGATAATAATATATTTGGCCTGTAGTGCAAATATGAACTATTGAGGAATATCTTTGGCCTGTAGTGCAAAGATGAGTTGTTGATGAATATCTTTGGCCGTGGTGCAAAGATGAATTTATTAGTATGATTATGAACAGGAACTGTGATTTGGTATAACCATGATCTTTGATGTTTCAGGTAAAGACAGGTGATGAAAATTATCTTCGTCTTGGATGCGAAATTTAGAATCACAATTATAATTATGAATTATTCATATGATTGTGGAAAAGAACTGTTGATTGATGTTACAGGGATAAAATATTGTTGGTGGACTTTTAACGTGGAGAAGATAATAGACTTTATAGTCTATTTGACTCTTCTAATGGATTGCTCGTTCTGCTGTAACTATGGTTGAAAAGTTTTATCATCTACCATATGTTCTAAATCTCTGATTTATTACTGTTGAAGACTATTGATAATTTATCTTTAGTCATGATATTCTTTACTGAGCTAGTTGTGCTCACCCTTTTGCTTCACAATTCCTTTCAGGTAATAAAAGTGTAGCTGGGTCGAGCGAGGGATAACAAGGGAATAGAACGGTGGTCTATAGATATTGAGGGTGAGGTGAATTTAACTTGGAAGGGTGTTTTGCCACTATCTTACAGGATGTATAATGACATACAACCTCGTGTCATCATAAGACATGGTTGTGCACATCCACTTATCGAGTATATCTACGAGCACTACCTATATAATCTTGGTATTTGTTTAAAGTATAATTCTCAGTTTGAGACAGTGGAGATAATGATATGTCAAGAGAAGACTCACCATTGAAAATGATATGATAGTAAAATTCTCATTTTTCTTTGGGGTCTATTGGGTCAATCAAGGATAATTCTGTGGCCATATGATATCTATCATAACCTAGAAGCATGGTCTCCCATGTACGAGGGTTTCCTTGAGCACTTCCCAAAGATTCTAATTTCTAAAACAGTTTTTGACTATACCTTTATGTAAGGTGTCATTGTGACGTGCTATCCAAGGTTGGGACATGAGTCACAGTTGGTATATATTTGTACCCAAACTCATAGTATATGTGTTGTTATATTTTGCACGACAATTGTTATAATAAAGTTGTAGTTGTTATCTGTACCATGTATTTGGCGACTCAAAATGGGTTGGATGGAATGGACCTATTTTGGGGGCGTTACATCTGTGGCTTGTAGTGCATAGATGGACTTGGTATGATTATGACCAGGGATTATTCGGTATAATCATGACCGTAATGTTATAAATGATGTGGTAAAAGTCCTCATTGGCCCGTAGTGCATTGATGGACAGTTGTTGGCATGATCATGACCATTAATGAATACACGAATATCCTTGGCCGTAGTGCAGGGGTGATTCGATGATGTGGATTATTTTATTAAGCTGAGTCCCAACGATAACAGTGTTGAAAAACCTCTTAAATCATATGAGATAGTAGAGTTTATTTTCTACTTGACTCTTTTAATGGATTGCTTATTACGCTGCAGTTAAACTTGATGTCTATTATATTTTATCAATTTAACATTGTTGAAGGCTAATGATAATTTATTTTGCATTATCTTAGTCATAATATTTCTTACTGGGCTAGTTGAGCTCACCCTTTCTTTCACTGTTCTCTTCAGGAAATAAGAGCGTAGCTGGGGCAAGTCGGGGAATGGAGTGATGGTCCGAATGATAGTATTAGTTAGTAGTCCTCACTATTCTATGTAATAGTGTGTTAATAAATGTAATGAGGACTCCTTTTGAGTATGGATACTCTCTAGTAGACAATATTTGTATTCAAACTCACAGTTTATGTTTTGTCATATTGTACACGACAGTTGTATTATTAAGTTATATTTGAATTCTGTACCATGTATCTGACGACCCAAGATGGGTGATGTATACCTAATTTTGGGGGCATCACATCACCCATTCTGAGTCGTCAAATACATGGTACAGAATACAAATACAATCTTAAATATACAACATGAGTTGTGAATTTCAATACAAATATTATCGTCTAGACAGTATTAAAACTCAAAATAAGTCCTCAATACATTTATTATCATAGAATAGTGAGGACTACTAATGCTATCATCTAGACAGTCACTCCGTTCCCCGACTAGTCCCTGCTACGTTATCATTTCCAGGAAAACAATGAAAGCAAAAGGGTGAGCTCAACTAGCCCAGTAAGAAATATTATGACTAAGATAATGCAGAATAATTTATCGTTAGCCTTTAACAGTGTTAAACTAATAAAATATAACAAACATCAAGTTTAACTGTAGCAGAACAAACAATCCATTAAAAGAGTCAATTAGAGAATAAAATCTACTATCTTCTATGATTTAAAAGGTTTTTCATCACTTTTATCGCTGAGACTCAGCTTAATAAATAATTCACATCATCCCTGCACTACGGCCAATGATATTCATTAGTATCAAGACCACAAATTATCCATGCACTACGGGCCAAGAATATTCATGTATTCATCAATGGTCATGATCATGCCAACAACTGTCCATCAATGCACTACGGGCCAATGAGGACTTTTACCACATCATTTGTAGCATTACGGTCATGATTATATTGAATAATCCATGGTCATAATCATACCAAGTCCGTCTATAAACTACAGGCCACAGATGACTTTCAACAGAATATAAACATGAGGATGATGACAATGATATAAGAATTCAATAAAACAAGTTCAAGGATAAATTTTTAAAGATTTATAATTTAATTTATCCAGAAATCAATAACGTCCAAATTGTCAACATGATACTGTTTTGTGGAGTAAAATTCAAGAATAATATTGTACTAAAAATAATTTGAACCTAAAACGAATCAATTTTTATCATGAATAGTACCCAGGTGAATAGTATTCGAGTGAATAGTATTCTGTGAATAGTACTTCAGGAATAGTAACCCCGTGAATAGTACTTCGGCATGAAAAGGTTAAAACTTATCAAGAATGCTCAGAATAATATTTTCATAAAAACATACTGGATGAAACGCAAATATCAAGGATATTCTACTAATTTCATGGAGTATAAAAGCCAAAACTTTAATAAAACGAGTATAGAATTCAGAATCTGAAACGAAATAATATTACTTACATACTACAGAGTATGAAAGAAAATATTATTTCAAGCGAATATTGAACAAAAATAATATCCCTTACGAATACGAAAGAAATAATACCCCTTACCTTAGTAGGAGATTGGATACTACAATAGCGTAGTAACAGAATACTCTTCTTCTTTCTCTCTTATTCTTTCTATACTTTCTCTCTCTATAGCTTGAATGAATTGGTGAAAAATAATGAAGAAATGAGCTTCTATTTATAGGCTTGGCAGAGTAAGGGTAAAATAGTATTTTTGCTATAATTTATGACATCATCGCTGACATCATAGATCATATTACATCACTGTTTACCTCATCGTCCGATGACATCATCGCTTACATCATCGTCCGATGACATCGTCGCTTACATCATAGGAATTCAAATTCAATTTGTTCTCTTCCACCTCCTTTTACTTTTATACCATGAATTTACTATAATAATGTTACCATTCAAATTAAAAGTACTATTATATAATCACATCATACTACTATAATGTAATATTATAATAATATATTTGAATGAATTATTTTATCGAAAAAGATAAAATATCAACTTTCAACAAATGTCACAAGCTAAAAATTTCTCAATTTAACTCCACATTAAAAAAATATTTTCTTATCATATAAATTAATAAATAATTATTCACAAATAATATTACAGAATTACAATAATGACAACCAGGTCGTTCCCATGAAAGAGGGGGCTTTTCGATAAGGATTTCTCCTTACCGGCACGCAATTAGGTGACCAAATCTCTCCTTGACAAAACTTTCTAAACATTGCCAATAATTCTATCTAATAATATTATTTAAATAATATAAATTACTGATATGATAATGGGAAATACTGTGCAGTGACAATTATTAAAACAATAATAATATAAAATATCAACGCAGCAATTATTGAACTAATAAAATAAAATATTGAACAGTAATTACTGTAACAATTATTAAGTAGTGCCTTCTTATGTAAGAATCAATAATTCAAAAAATACTATGTAATACCGTGTGTTACTGTGCAACAACGTGTATTACTGTATTTTAACCACTAGGTATTCCAACAGTTAACGGTAAAACTTTCGCCGTTATTTTATAAAAAGATATTTTTGTCATTTTTTCAATTTTCTCAATCCGACAATAATTCCGTTGTGCGGTCCTTCAATGATTGTGCCGTCGTACGAATATTCCCTGTTAAAATGAATATTCCCCGACCAATCGAATATTATATAACAACTTGTGTACTTTGCAAAATTTATAAATATTATCCACAACTATAACATTATATTAAATTCACTCCATAATATTTAAAAATGATATTTATAGAAAATTCATCTTTATTCATAAAAGTTGGGGTCTTACAACCTCCCATTCTTATGAAATTTCGCCCTCGAAATTAGGGTACGTACCTGGTATGTCGAAGAGGTAAGGATACCTTGATTTCATTTCAGATTCTAACTCCCAGGTCATTTCCTCAACATCGTGGTTTCTCCACAAAACTTTGACTTGAGGTATAACCTTGAAGCGTAAAATATGCTCCTTCTTATCCAAGATTTTAACAGGAACCTATTCATACATTAAATCTTCCGCTATTTCGTTCGGTTCTAACTCAATAATATGGTTCGGGTCTTTCACATATTTACGTAACATAGATATGTGAAAAAACGTTATGAACATGAGACAAACTTGGCGGTAAGGCGAGTCTATAGGCCACAGTTCCTACTCGTTCGAGGATTAAAAATGGGCTAATGAATTGAGGATTGAGCTTTTCCCTCTTTTCAAATCTCGTAACTCCTTTCCATGGAGCAACACATAACAACACATGTTCTCCAATATTGAATTCTACGTCCTTTCGATGAAGATCAGCATAACTCTTTTGTCAATCTTGTGAGGTTTTTATACGTTGTCGGATCACTTGAATCTTTTCCGTAGTCATATGTACCAACTCCGGTCTCAACATCGTTGCTTCACCCACCTCATCCCAGCATACTGGAGAACGACACTTTCTTCTATACAACGCCTCGAATGGAGTCATGCCAATACTTGCTTGATAACTGTTGTTGTAGGAAAACTCCACCAATGGTAAGAACTTGTCCCAACTTCCCTTGAAGTCAAGGACATAGAGTCTTAATAGATCTTCAAGAGTTTGAATAGTCCTTTCTGACTGCCCGTCCGTTTGAGGATGATAAGCCGAACTAAATCGTAAATTCGTGCACATAGCTTTTTGCAAACTAACCCAAAATCTTGAAGTAAATCTTGGGTCTCGATCAGAAACTATGGAAACTGGCATACCATGCAATCTTACAATCTCGTTTATATACATACGAGCAAGACGTTCAAGTGTATAAGTTTCTCGTATAGGTAAGAAATGAGCCGAATTTGTGACGCTCCCAAAATTAGGTATACATCACCCATCTTGGGTCGTCAAATACAAAGTACAGAATACAAATATAACTTACTAATACAACTGTTGTGTACAATACGACAAAACATAAACTGCGAGTTTGAATACAAATATTATCTTCTAGAGAGTATTCATACTCAAAAGGAGTCCTCATTACATTTATTAACACACTATTACATAGAATAGTGAGGACTACTAACTAATACTATCATTCGAACCATCACTCCGTTCCCCGACTTGCCCCAGCTACGTTCTCATTTCCGGAAGAAAACAGTGAAAGAAAGGGTGAGCTCAACTAGCCCAGTAAGAAATATTATGACTAAGATAATGCAGAATAAATTATCATTAGCCTTCAACAATGTTAAACTGATAAAATATAATAGACATCAAGTTTAACTGTAGCGGAACAAGCAATCCATTAAAAGAGTCAAGTAGAAAATAAACTCTACTATCTTTTATGATTCAAAAGGTTTTTCAACACTGTGATCGCTGGGACTCAGCTTAATAAAATAATCCACATCATCGAATCACCCTTGCACTACGGCCAAGGATATTCGTGTATTCATTAATGGTCATGATCATGCCAACAACTGTCCATCAATGCACTACGGGCCAATGAGGACTTTTACCACATCATTTGTAATATTACGGTCATGATTATACCGAATAATCCCTGGTCATAATCATACCAAGTCCATCTATGCACTACAGGCCACAGATGACTTTTAACATTTTATAAACATGAGGATGATGACAATGATATAAGAATTCAATAAAACAAGTTCAAGAATTAATTTATCCAAGAATTAACACCGTCCAAATTGTCAACATGATACTGCTTTGTGGAGTAAAATTCAAGAATAATTAGAAGAATATTTTCATGAAAAGATATTGGATGAAACGTAATTATCAAGGATATTCCACAAATTTCATGGAGTATAGAAGTCAAAACTTAACCAACTGAGTATAATAAATAATGGAATAACAAAAGAAATCACCATGCATGCGATAGACCGCACAGACAGGTTATTCCAACAGAATAATAAATAATGGAACCAGGTCCGGCGTAAACGCACAGACAGGATATTCCGATAGAATAATAAATAATGGAACCAGGTTCGGTGTAAAACACACAGACAGGATGTTCCAACAGAATAATAACCAGACGGAACCAGGTCCGGTGTAAAACACACAGACAGGATGTTCCAACTGAATAATAATAAAAACGGAACCAGGTCCAGTGTAAAACACACAGACAGGATGTTCCAACAGAATAATAATAAAAAACGGAACCAGGTCCGGTGTAAAACACACAGACAGGATGTTCCAACAGAATAATAGAAGAATGTCACCAAGTATAGGGTAGACCGCGTATACAGGTTATTCCAACAGAATAATAAGAAATGGAATAACAACAGTTCTCTTCATGAATAAGAAAGAATAACACCCCTTACCGTTTTAAAGACGAGCTGAAATAAGGAAGTAGTTAAGTAGCAGAATATTCTTCTTCTCTCTCTCTATAGTTTCTCTCTCTAGAGTTCAGTAAATTCGTAAGAAATAATGAAGGAATGAGCTGCTATTTATAGAAAAATAGAATGCATAGTAACTAATCCATGAACGGTCCAGATTGATTACTTTAATCTGACGGTCCATATTTAAAGAAAAATCTTTTAAATAAAATATAATATATTCTATTTATAGAATAACTTTAATAAAGTATTCTGTTTTATATAAAAAGATGTTTCTGTTTTATTACGTTAATAATACGAATAAAACAAAACGTCATTATCGCTAAATAATTCATATTATTAACTGACAATAATTGAATCAAACTGAGTGACTTCTCACATAAGCATTAATAATTAATACCGTGTGTTACTATGCAACCACACGTATTACTGTACTTTTACTATCGAGTAGTTCAGCAGTAACAATAGTAAAATTTTCGCCGTTATTTTTAATAAAATATTTTTGTCGTTTTCTCAATTCGACAATAATTCCGTTGTGGGGTCCACCAATGATTGTGTCATTGTACGAATATTTCCTGTTAAAATGAATATTCCCCGACCAATCGAATATTATATAACAACTTGCGTACTTTGTAAAATTTATAAATATTACCCACAACTATAACATTATATCAAATTAACTCCATAATATTCAAAAATGATATTTATAGAAAATTCATCTTTATTTATAAAAGTTGGGGTCTTACAACCTCCCCTTCTTATGAAATTTTGCCCTCGAAATTAGGGTACGTACCTGGTATGTCGAAGAGGTAAGGATACCTTGATTTCATTTTAGATTCTAACTCCCAAGTCATTTCCTCAACATCGTGGTTTCTCCACAAAACTTTGACTTGAGGTATAACCTTGGAGCGTAGAATATGTTCCTTCTTATCCAAGATTTGAACAGGAACTTCTTCATATGTCAAATCCTCCGCTATTTTGTCCGGTTCTAACTCAATAATGTGGTTCGGGTCTTCCACATATTTGCGTAACATGGATATGTGAAAAACGTTATGAACACGAGACATACTTGGCGGTAAAGCGAGTCTATAAGCCACAGTTCCTACTCGATCGAGGATTAAAAATGGACCGATGAATCGAGGATTGAGCTTTCCTCACTTTCCAAATCTCGTAACTCCTTTCCAAGGAGCAACACGTAAGAACACATGATCTCCTACATCAAATTCCATGTCCTTTCGATGAAGATCAGCATAACTCTTTTGTCGATCTTGTGAGATTTTTATACGTTGTCAGATCGTTTGAATCTTTTCTGTAGTCACACATACCAACTCCGGTCCCAACAACGTTGCTTCACCCACCTCATCCCAGCATACTGGAGAACGACATTTTCTTCCATACAATGCTTCGAATGGAGCCATGCCAATACTTGCTTGATAACTGTTCTTGTAGGAAAACTCCACCAATGGTAAGAACTTGTCCCAACTTCCCTTGAAGTCAAAGACACAGAGTCTTAATAGATCTTCAAGAGTTTGAATAGTCCTCTCTGATTATCCATCCGTCTGAGGATGATATGCTGAACTAAATCGTAAATCCGTGCCCATAGCTTTTTGTAAACTAACCCAAAATCGTAAAGTGAATCTTGGGTCTCGGTCAGAAACTATGGATACTAGCATATCATGCAGTCTTACAATCTCGTTTATGTACATACGAGCAAGACGTTCAAGTGTATAAGTTTCTCGTATCGGTAAGAAATGAGCAGACTTGGTCAATCTATCAACAATGACCCAAATCGCATCAATACCTTGAGAAACCCTAGGAAGACCGGTAACGAAATTCATGGTAATGTGCTCCCACTTCCATTCTGGAATTTCAAGTGGTTGCAATGGACCTTTTGGTACTTGATGCTCCGCTTTGACTCGTTGACAAGTTAGACACCATGAGATAAATAACGCTATCTATCACTTCATATTGCTCCACCAAAATGTATAACAAAGATCATGATACATTTTGGTACTTCCAAGATGGATTGCAAACGGTGTGTTGTGCGCCTCCATCATGATTTCATACTTTAAATCAGGGTTGTTAGGAACACAAAGTCTGGAGTTGACTTGAAGTATTCCTTCTTCATCGATTCTTACTTCCGGCATAGCACCTTCTTGCACTTTCTTCCTTATACGCATCAGCTCCTGGTCTGTAGCTTGAGCAACTTTAACTTTAACGATTAAAGTCGGTTCTACTCGTATATTCGCCATCATCACATGGGTCCCTGGAGTCTTTAACTCTATCTTCATCCTTTGCAAATCACACAAAATGGGCCTTTGTGTTGACAATATCGCACTCGTACTTGCATATGATCTTCTAGTCAATGCGTCAGCTACCACGTTCGCTTTTCCATGATGGTATTGAATGGTATGATCAAAATCTTTCAACAGTTCAAGCCAACGTCATTGTCGCATGTTGAGTTCCTTTTAAGTGAAAAAAATATTTGAGGCTTTTATGATCCGTAAATATCTCCACCTTCTCCCCATACAAGTAATGCCTCCAAATTTTAAGTGCAAAGACAACAGCTGTCAACTCTAGATCATGAGTAGGATAATTCCTCTCATATTCCTTGAGTTGTCTTGATGCATAGGCTATGACTTTTCCATGTTGCATGAGAACGCATCCCAACCCTTTGCTCGAAGCATCACTGTAGATGACAAATCCCTCCGAACCAGATGGTATTGTTAGAACAGGTGCTGAAATGAGTCTCCTCTTGAGTTCTTGAAAACTCTGCTCACATTCTTCGCTCCAACCGAACTTTGTATCTTTCCGAGTCAGCTGAGTTAATGGAGTAGCGATTCGAGAAAATCCTTCCACGAATCTCCGATAATAACCAGCTAAACCAAGAAAGCTACGTACTTCGGTCACTGATTTAGGTTGCTCCCAGCTTTGAATAGCTTCAATCTTTGCCGGGTCAACCGATATTCCACGACTTGATACTATGTGCCCAAGGAATGCTACCTCCTCCAGCCAGAACTCGCATTTTTTCAACTTGGCATAAAGCTTGTATTCACGAAGCTTTTGGAGTACCAGCCTCAAATGTTGCTCATGATCTTCACGACTTTTGGAATAAATAAGGATGTCATCAATAAAGACGACCACAAAGTGATCCAAATATTCCTTAAATACCCGGTTCATCATATCCATGAAGGCAGCAGGAGCATTAGTCAATCCAAAGGACATGTCTAGGAATTCATAATGCCCGTACCGAGTTCTAAAAGCCGTCTTTGGAATATCCTCAGTTCTAACCTTCAGCTGATGATATCCAGAACGAAGATCGATCCTTGAAAAGAATTGTGCTCCTTGCAACTGGTCAAACAGGTCATCAATACGTGGCAATGGGTACCTATTTTTGATGGTGACATGATTCAACTCCCGATAATCAATACAAAGTCGCATACTTCCATCTTTCTTCTTCACGAATAGAACAGGAGCACCCCAAGGAGAAGTACTAGGACGAATAAAGCCAATGTCTAACAATTCCTGCAGTTGGATCTTTAACTCCTGAAGTTCAATAGGAGCCATTCGATATGGGGCTTTGGAAATGGGTTTTGTACCGGGTTCAAGGTCGATACAAAATTCAATTTCACGCTCCGGGGGTAGGCCAGGAAGTTCTTCAGGGAATACGTCAGGGAATTTATTAACAATAGAAATATCATTCAAAACAGACGTATTTTTGTTTAGATCCGTGACATGAGCTAAGAAAGCTTGACATCCGTTTTTCAATAACAATCGAATATTATATAACAACTTGCGTAGTTTGCAAAATTTATAAATATTACCCACAACTATAACATTATATCAAATTAACTCCATAATATTCAAAAATGATATTTATAAAAAATTCATCTTTATTTATAAAAGTTGGGGTCTTACAGACTTGGTCAATCTATCAACAATGACCCAATCGCATCTATGTCTTGAGAAATCTTGGGAAGACCGGTAACGAAATCCATGGTAATGTGCTCCCACTTTTATTCTGGAGGTTTAAAGTGGTTGCAATGGACCTTTTGGTACTTGATGCTCCGCCTTGACTCGTTGACAAGTTAGACACCTTGAGATAAACTCTACTATCTCTCTCTTCATATTGCTCCACCAAAATATATGTCGAATGTAAGACCCCGAATTTTATGAAATAAAAGTATTCAATTTTACTATTTAGTAAATGGTTAAATTGATAAAAGTTAAAGTTAAGGGTGATATATGAAATTTTTTTCAAAATACACAAGTGGTTATAAAATATTCATTGTTGTCGGGGAATATTCGTTTAGTCGTGGAATATTCTTTCTGTCGGAGAATATTCGTACGACGGCGCAGCCATTTGTGGGCCCCATAACAGAATAACTGTCGGATGAAGATAACGACAAAAATTGAGTTTTTATAATTAACGGCGTAGTTGTTACCGTTAACACTGTTGGAATACCCGTTGGTTAAAATACAGTAATACGCGTTATTGCACAGTATTTTTGAAATTATTGATTCTTACGTAAGAAGGCACTACTGAATAATTGTCACAGTAATTACTGTTCAATATTTTATTTTATTGATTCAATAATTGCTGCGTTGATATTTTATATTATTGTTGTTTCAATAATTGTTACTGCACAGTATTTCCCATTATCAGATCAATAATTCATATTATTTGAATAATATTATTAGATAATATTATTGGCAATGTCTAGAAAGTTCTGTCTAAGGAGAGGTTTGGTCATCTAATTGCGCGCCAGTAAGGAGAAATCCTTATTGGAAAGCCCCCTCTTTCCTGGGAACGGCCTGGTTGTCATAATTGTGACTCTGTAATATTATTTGTGAATAATTAATTATTGATTCATATGATAAGGAAATATTTATTTTATGTGGATATAAATGAGGGATATATTTTTATGGTTAAAAATGAAGGAGTTAATGTTGAGGTGTTTTATCCGTATTTTTGTCAGAATTGAGGTATTAAAAATCAGGGTTTTTGAGATATTTTACGGGGGTTATAATTTTTAATCCGACCGTTGGATCGTGGTAATATTTGGATATGTTATACACATATAAGTTGAGTATATGTCCACAAATTTTGAACCGTTAAAAATGAACGTATGATTTGTTATGAATTTTACGAGATGACTGGTTCAGAAATTGTTGAATTTTCGGAGTTAATCATTTAGGTGAAAAATTCTAGAATTGGTGGGCCCCACTCTTGGTTGCTGAAAAAATGTGCTGAGATTTTTATTCAAATTTGGTGGGTGGGAATAGTAGCAGGTAAAGCCATCAGGTTGCAGGTTAAGTCTGCTTCGGCGTGCTAATATTTTCCTATAAATAGAGGGCTAAGTTAGAATTGAAAGTCACACCAGAAACATAAGCTTTCTCTCATTCTCTCTCTATATTATGAAGCATATTTTGTGAGTATTTAGATACTTTGAGAGTTGCTATTCAGTGCAAGTTTCCTTCAGCTTTGCATTCCAGTCAGAAATACTGCACTTTTGAGGTAAGGGATAGTAAGGGATTTTAAGAGTTATTATGTTTTTCAGTTCGTACTTCTTCTGGCCTTCAGAAAATTTTGGAAAAATTTGAAATGATATTTTGATGAGTTTTATTGATTGTGTCCAAAAATGGTGATTTTTGGATGTATAGATTAAGAGTTATGAATTTTACGGGAAAAGACTATTTTAAAAGTAACCGCTTATAACTCCTTGTGGTTAACTCCAAAATTAATAAAATTTCTATTGGAAGTATATCTATATAATATCAGTGTACTCTGTGAATTTCAGAATTTTTAGATAAAAGTATAATTTATGATAAATGTCTAAATATTCGGCGGTTTTGGCCATATAAAAAATAGTAAATGAGTTTTAAAAATTCTGAGAAAAATATATGTTCAATATGGGATAATATTCTGCTAAATTCCAGAAAAGAAATATTTTTGAAACTGATTTGGTATTTTTCATGAAAATGGACTAGTTATGAGAAAATGAATTAAATATATTATGTGAAGTAAGAAAATTGAAAAATAGGATTTTATGGCTTGAGAATCCTATATGAGGTATATGCAGATTTTGGATGAGGGTTTTGGTTATTAATGATGAAATCTTAGGAGTTGGCATTTTATGATGATTAAATGCATTAATTAGTAAAGTGTAAACAATTTAAATAAATTGTTTATAAGCTTAAAAAATATTATTCTTTCAATATCATTATACCGAAATATTGGAATGTATATTATTGTGGAATTTCTACCTTTTTCATGTCGGAGTTAGTATTCATGAGTTACTATTCACGAGTTACTATTCATGGGTTACTATTCACGAGTTACTATTCATGACAAAATTGGTTTCTTTTTCTGACCAAATTATAGTTGAGTTGTGAATATTACTCTTGAGATTAAATCTATATGTTGATTATATTGATTTTATTATCATATATAATATTTTTATAACCCTAATGATGATATTTCTCTTTAACTTGAGTGTAAAGATGGGTAGATTTTTGGTATGATCATGACTATGGGTTCTCTTTGGCCAGTAGTGCAAAGTTGAATGGTTGATTGGTATGATTATGACTATTAAATTTATAATTGAATATCTTTAGCTTAAGTGCAAAGGTGAATTGATCAACATGGTTATAATTATTGTTTATATAAATTTTGAAATGATTATATATTTCTTTGAGATATTAATATATTTGGCCTGTAGTGCAAATATGAACTGTTGATGAATATATTTAGCCTGTAGTGCAAATATGAACTGTTGAGGAATATCTTTGGCCTGTAGTGCAAAGATGAATTGTTGATGAATATCTTTGGCCTGTAGTGCAAAGATGGTCTGTTGATGAATATCTTTGGCCGTAGTGCAAAGATGAAATTGTTAGTATGATTATAAATAGGAACTGTGATTTGGTATAACAATGATCTTTGATGTTTCAGGTAAAGACATGTGAGGAAAATTATCTTCGTCCTGGATGCGAAGAGGAATTTAGAATTACAATTATGATTATGAGTTATTCATATAATTATGAAAAGAAACTGTTGATTAATGTTACAGGGATAAAACAATATTGGTGGACTTTTAATGTAAGACCCCAACTTTTTATAAATAAAGATTTAATTCTCTCTAATTTTTATTTTAAAATAGTAGGGGGTTGATTTAATTAATGTGATTAGTTATGGGTAAAATGCGTAAATATTTCAAATAAACAAGTGGTCCTAAAATACTCATTATTGTCGGAGAATATTCGTTCGGTCGTGGAATATTCTTGCTGTCGGGGAATATTCGTACGACGGCGCAGTCTTTTGTGGGCCCAATAACGGAAAGCGATTGGATGAAAAAAACGACAAGAGTAAGTTGTTTATAAATAACGACGTAGTTGTTACCGTTAACACTGTTGGAATACCCGGTGGTTAAAACACAGTAATACGCGTTGTTACACAGTAGCACACGGTATTGCACCAATTATTGATTTTTACGTAAGAAGGCATTACTCAATAATTGTTACAGTAATTACTGTTCAGTATTTTATTTTATTGATTTAATAATTGCTGCGTCGATATTTTATATTACTGTTGTTTTAATAATTGTCACTACACAGTATTTTCTATTATCGGAGCAATAATTCATATTATCTGAATAATATTATTAGATAACATTATTGGTAATGTCTAGAAAGTTCTGTCTAAGGAGAGGTTTGGTCATCTAATTGCGCGCCAGCAAGGAAGAGATCCTTATTGTAAAGCCCCTCTTTCCTGGGAACGGCCTGGTTGCCAGTACTGTGGTTCTGTAATATTATTTGTGTATAATTAATTATTAATTTATATGATGAGAAAAATAGTAATTTTATGTGGATATAGATGGAAAAAAATTTTAATATGACAATTGTTGAAAATTAATATTTTATCTTTTTCTGATAAAATAATTCATTTAAATATATTATTTTAATAATACATTGATGGTGATATTTTTACAATGAATATGGGATACATGAGTATATGAGGAGGAAGAGTATTTTTGTGGCATTAAATAATTAACACATGTTTTGTGTGTTGGTGGACACAATTCTTGACCGAAAATTTATTATTGACTGTAAAATCGCCCGTTTATGGATTTCGGTCAATTTCTGTTTGGAATTTGGAAAAACTTTCTTCTGCAAAGTTGTAGAGAATTGAATTTCCTATAAAAACTAGCGAGATTTGAATTTTCTGATAAAAGAGCTATTTATTATGAATTATTGAAGTTCTGAAGTTCCGAAATAATTGGTTTTTGAAAGTTTTAATTATTCTTATTTACAAAATCGTTTTTTTTTGCTTGGTGGGCTGCATTAAACATGTGCAATGAGCTGAAATCAGATTTCAAGTGGTGGGCTTGACAATTTTGTAAATATAAATATTATTATATTCAATTTTCTGCTTTGGTGTTCTAAGCATTTTCTTATAAATAGGGTGCTTAGGTTAGAATTGAAAATCACACCAGAAACACAAGTTTCTCTCTATTTCTCTCTCTATATCGAGCGTATTCTTGTGAGTATTTGATACTTTGAGTGTTACTATACGGTGCAAGTTTCCTTCAGCACTATATCTAGTATTCCAGTCAGAAGTACCGTCTTTCCGAGGTAAGGGATTGTAAGGGATAGTAAGGGATGTTATTTCTTCTTAAATGATATTATTTTCTTCAATATCAGTATGTCGAAGTATTGATCTGAACTTTTTATCAAATTTGGAACTTTTCATGTCGGGGTTACTATTCATGAGTTACTATTCACGAGTTACTATTCACCGAAAAATGAAATTTTCTTCTTTTCGTCCAAAATATCTATTCTGGATACTAGCTTTAATTGTATCCATGTTTTGATTATTCTTGAATTTTACTCCACTATGATTATTTATGAGGTATTTTGGACATGGAATAGCTGAAATACGAATCCTTAATATTTATTCTTTTGTTTCACTGGATTCGTTTCCTTTAAAATATTTTTCATCATCCTCAGTCCTAAATGATGATATAATTGAATATCTTTGGCCTGTAGTGCAAAGATTGATGATTTCTGATAAATATCTTTGGCCCGTAGTGCAAAGATGAACAGGTGTTGAGATGAATATGATCGACTGGTGATACAAATGAATATCTTTGGCCTGTAGTGCAAAGATGAATATTTGATTAAAGATGGTTATTGATTGTTGTTACAGGGATAAAATATTGATGATGGACTTTTAAATCGTAGAAGATAGTAGAACTCATTCTCTACTTGACTCTTCTAATGGTTTGCTGTTTCCGCTGCAGTTATTGATTTAAAACTTGTTGTCTATTGTATTCTATTAGATTTTTCCCTGTTGAAGACTAACGATAATTTGTTGCATATTATCTTAGTCATAATATTCTTTACTGGGCTAGTTGAGCTCACCCTTTTCCTTGTTGTTCCATTTTCTTCTCAGGAGGCGAGAATGTAGCGAGTACTAGTCGGGGTGTGGAATGATGGTTCAAGTCAGTTGTTTTGGTAGTCCTCACTATTTTGTAAAATAGTGTATCAATAAGTATAATGAGGACTTAATTGAGTATGAATACTGTCTAGATGACAATATTTAAACTCACAGTATATGTGTTGTCGTATTTTGCACGACAATTGTAATAATAAAGTTGTAGTTATTTTCTGTACCATGTATTTGGCGACTCAAAATGGGTTGGATGGATTGGACCTATTTTGGGGGCGTCACAGTTGGTATCAGAGCTTAGGGATATGATCTCTGGCGGAGATCGGGGAATAGAACTAGGAGGGGAGAGACGAGTAAATTCTTCGCTAGTGTGTCCTACCTAAGCTTATTTATTGGTCGGTCATAATATAGGGATATTATGTTATTTGTTAATTTGTTAAATTAACCCTTGTTTTATGGAAGTATTTGAGAATGTCGACTAAGAATGTTAACAGTGGAGTAAATGAGACTATTCAATGACATGTACTTTCCTGAAAGTATTCGTCTTATGAAGGAGGTAGAGTTTATTAGACTGGAGCAGAATAACATGACGGTGTCCCAGTACGAGGCGAAATTTGTAGAGTTGTCCAGGTTTGCACCTCATTTGGTGGAGAATGAGGAACGTATGACGCGGATGTTTCTGAGAGGTTTGAAACCCGGCATACGTCAATATCTCATTTCTCATAAATTTTCTCTCTATTCAGATGTTGTCAACAGGGCTCAATTATTAGAGCGAGATAACGAGTACGGTCAATCGAGGGACCACAACTAGGATTATACCGGTGACAGCAGTCATCAGAACAACGATAACCAGTGGAGAAAGAAGAATACGGACAAGAACGGCAACCACTCTGGTGGTAATCGTGGCCATGAATATAGAAGAAGCGAGTCGGGAGGAGATTTTAAAAAGAGGAGATTCAACAATGATAATACGAAGACGTCAGCACCAGCAGCAACTGGTTCCAAGGGAGGAGAACGACCACCGGTCATATGCTATAAGTGCGAAAAAGAAGGACATATCAGCCCAAACTGCCCACAACAGTTTAAGGTATGTTATAACTGTGGAAAGGAATGACATATCGCTCGAGATTGTACTGTAGCGAAACCAAGTCCAACGGGGTTGGTGACTCAAAAAGTTGTCCCAGAAAAGTCAAAGTCAACGGTTCCTGGAAGAGCGTTTTTCGTGACTGGTCAAAATGCGAGGAACCCGAACGAAGTTAGCACGGGTTAGTTAATTATAAATTTTTACGAAGTCTATACCTTATTAGATACCGGTTCTACCTATTCATTTATTTCTCCTGCTTATACTCAACGTTTAAACTTGACTCCGGAGAAATTAGACTTTGACCTATCTGTGGAGACTCCATTAGGAGAAACTTTCATTTCATCCACTGTTTATAAATCTTGTTTGATCCAAGTTAGCACCATCACATTACCTGTTGATCTTATCTCTTTAAAGATACTTGCTTTTGATGTGATTTTAGAAATTAATTGGTTAACTACTCATCATGCCAAAATTGATTGCTTTCATAAGGTTGTTAGTTTTCATATTCCTAAGCAACCTGTTATTCAAATTCAAGCAACCAAACCATTGAAGTCAAACTCTTTCATATCAAGCCGTAAAGTCATTCGTTTATTGAAAAATGGATGTCAAGTTTTCTTAGCCCATGTCATGGACTTGAACAAAAAATACGTCAGATTTGAGTGATATTTCTGTTGTTTGTTTCCTGACGTATTTTCTGAAGAATTTCTTGGCTTACTCCCAAAGCGTGATATTGAATTTTGTATCGACTTTGAACCTGGTACAAAACTCATTTCTAAAATCTCATATCGAATGGCTCCTATTGAACTTCAGGAGTTAAAAATCTAACTGTAGAAGTTGTACCCGAGCCTCTATCTGGTGACTTCCTTTGTGGAATGCACTGAAGCCAAACTCTCCGTAGGGGATGCCATATTCGTATGGTAGTAACTGATAGGTGCCATTGTGACGTGCTATCCAAGATTGGGATATGAGTCACAGTTGAGAGCAAACCTAAGTCAGTAATCAAAATACGTAGCTTTCTAGGCTTAGCTGGTTACTATCGGAGATTCGTGGAAGGATTTCTCGAATCGCTACTCCGTTAACTCAACTGACTCGAAAAGATACAAACTTCGAATAGACCGAGGAATGCGAGAAGAGCTTCCAAGAATTCAACATGCGACACCGACGTTGGCTCGAGCTGTTGAAAGATTTCGATCATACCATCCAATACCATCCTGAAAAAAGCGAACGCGGTAGCTGACGCATTGAGTAGAAGATCATATGCAGGAACGAGTGCGATGATGTTAAGTATACGCATAGAATCAACTTTAATCGATAAAGTTAAAGTTGCTTAAGCCACAAACCGGGAGCTGATGCGTATGAAGAAGAAAGTACAAGAAGGTGCTATTCCGGAAGCGAGAATCGATGAAGAAGGAATACTTCGAGTCCACTCCAGACTTTGTGTTCCTAATGACTCTGATGTGAAGTACAAGATCATGATGGAGGCACACAACACACCGTTTGCAATCCATCCTGGGAGTACCAAAATGTATCACGATCTTCGACATACATTTTGGTGGAACAATATGAAGAGAGAGATTGCAAAGTTTATCTCGAGGTGTTTAACTTGTCAACGTGTAAAGGCGGAGCATCAAGTACCAAAGGGTCCATTGCAACCACTTGAGATTTCGAAATGGAAGTGGGAACACATTACCATGGATTTCGTTACGGGTCTTCCCACGGTTTCTCAAGGCATAAATGCTATTTGGGTTATAGTTGATAGATTAACCAAGTCTGCTCATTTCTTTCCGATACGGGAGACTTATTCCCTTGAACGACTTGCTAGTATGTACGTGAACGAGATTGTGAGATTGCGTGGCATGCCAGTATCCATAGTTTCGGATCGTGACCCAAGATTCACTTCAAGACTTTGGGTTAGCTTGCAAAAAGCTATAGGCATGTATTTATGATTTAGTTCAGCTTACCATCCTCAAACGGACGGACAATCAGAGAGGACTATTCAAACTCTTGAAGATCTATTAAGACTTTGTGTCCTAGATCTCAAAGGGAGTTGGGATAAGTACCTACCATTGGTGGAATTCTCCTACAACAACAGTTATCAGGCGATCATAGGCGTGGCTCTATTCGAGGCGTTGTATGGAAGAAAATGTCGTTCTCCAGTATGTTGGGATGAGGTGGGAGAAGCAACGTTGTTGGGACCAGAGTTGGTACGAATGACTACAGAGAAGATCCAAACGATTCGACAACGTATACAAACGGCACAGGATCGACAAAAGAGTTATGCGGATCTTCATCGAAAGGACGTGGAATTTGACATTGGGGATCATGTATTATTACGTGTAGCTCCATGGAAAGGAGTTACAAGATTTGGGAAGAGAGGAAAGCTCAATCCTCGATTTATTGGTCCATTTCAGATTCTTGACTGAGTAGGAAATGTGGCTTATAGACTCGCGTTACCTCCAAGTATGTCGCGTGTTCATAACGTTATTCACGTATCGATGTTACGTAAATATGTGGACGACCCAAACCACGTTATTGAGTTAGAACCAGACGAGATAGCCGAAGACTTAATGTACGAGGAGGTACCTGTTAAGATCTTGGATGGGAAGGAGCATGTCCTACGCATGTCAATTTCGAGGACGAAATTTCATAAGGAGGGGAGGTTGTAAGACCCCAACTTTTTATAAATAAAGATTTAATTCTCTCTAATTTTTATTTTAAAATAGTAGGGGGTTGATTTGATTAATGTGGTTAGTTATGGGTAAAATGCGTAAATATTTCAAATAAACAAGTGGTCCTAAAATATTCATTGTTGTCGGAGAATATTCGTTTGGTCGTGAAATATTCTTGCTGTCGGGGAATATTCGTACGACGGCGCAGTCTTTTGTGGGCCCAATAACGGAAAGCGATTGGATGAAGAAAACGACAAGAGTAAGTTGTTTATAAATAACGACGTAGTTGTTACCGTTAACACTGTTGGAATACCCGGTGGTTAAAACACAGTAATACGCGTTGTTACACAGTAGCACACGGTATTGCACCAATTATTAATTTTTACGTAAGAAGGCATTACCCAATAATTGTTACAGTAATTACTGTTCAGTATTTTATTTTATTGATTCAATAATTGCTGCGTTGATATTTTATATTACTGTTATTTTAATAATTGTCACTACACAGTATTTTATATTATCGGAGCAATAATTCATATTATCTTAATAATATTATTAGATAACATTATTGGCAATGTCTAGAAAGTTCTGTCTAAGGAGAGGTTTGGTCATCTAATTGCGCGCCAGTAAGGAAGAGATCCTTATTGGAAAGCCCCCTCTTTCCTGGGAACGGCCTGGTTGCCAGTATTGTGGTTCTGTAATATTATTTGTGTATAATTAATTATTGATTTATATGATGAGAAAAATAGTGATTTTATGTGGATATAGATGGAAAAAAATTTTAATGTGACAATTGTTGAAAATTAATATTTTATCTTTTTCTGATAAAATAATTCATTTAAATATATTATTTTAATAATATATTGATGGTGATATTTTTACAATGAATGTGGGATATATGAGTATATGAGGAAGAAGAGTATTTTTGTGGCATTAAATGATTAACACATGTTTTGTGTGTTGATGGACACAATTCTTGACCGAAAATTTATTATTGACTGTAAAATCGCCCGTTTGTGGATTTCGGTCAATTTCTGTTTGGAATTTGGAAAAACTTTCTTCTGCAAAGTTGTAGAGAATTGAATTTCCTATAAAAACTCGTGAGATTTGAATTTTCTGATAAAAGAGCTATTTATTATGAATTATTGAAGTTCTGAAGTTCCGAAATAATTGGTTTTTGAAAGTTTTAATTATTCTTATTTACAAAATCGTTTTTTTTTTGCTTGGTGGGCTGCATTAAACATATGCAATGAGCTGAAATCAGATTTCAAGTGGTGGGCTTGACAATTTTGTAAATATAAATATTATTATATTCAATTTTCTGCTTTGGTGTTCTAAGTATTTTCCTATAAATAGGGTGCTTAGGTTAGAATTGAAAATCACATCAGAAACACAAGTTTCTCTCTATTTCTCTCTCTATATCGAGCATATTCTTGTGAGTATTTGATACTTTGAGTGTTGCTATACGATGCAAGTTTTCTTCAGCACTATATCTAGTATTCCAGTCAGAAGTACCGTCTTTCCGAGGTAAGGGATTGTAAGGGATAGTAAGGGGTGTTATTTCTTCTTAAATGATATTATTTTCTTCAATATCAGTATGTCGAAGTATTGATCTGAACTTTTTATCAAATTTGGAACTTTTCATGTCGGGGTTACTATTCATGAGTTACTATTCATGAGTTACTATTCACGAGTTACTATTCACCAAAAAATGAAATTTTCTTCTTTTCGTCCAAAATATCTATTCTGGATACTAGCTTTGATTGTATCCATGTTTTGATCATTCTTGAATTTTACTCCACTATGATTATTTATGAGGTATTTTTGGACATGGAATAGCTGAAATACGAATCCTTAATATTTATTCTTTTGTTTCACTGGATTCGTTTCCTTTAAAATATTTTTCATCATCCTCAGTCCTAAATGATGATATAATTGAATATCTTTGGCCTGTAGTGCAAATATTGATGATTTCTGATAAATATCTTTGGCCCGTAGTGCAAAGATGAACAGGTGTTGAGATGAATATGATCGACTGGTGATACAAATGAATATCTTTGGCCTGTAGTGCAAAGATGAATATTTGATTAAAGATGGTTATTGATTGTTGTTACAGGGATAAAATATTGATGATGGACTTTTAAATCGTAGAAGATAGTAGAACTCATTCTCTACTTGACTCTTCTAATGGTTTACTGTTTTCGCTGCAGTTATTGATTTAAAACTTGTTGTCTATTGTATTCTATTAGATTTTTCCCTGTTGAAGACTAACGATAATTTGTTGTATATTATCTTAGTCATAATATTCTTTACTGGGCTAGTTGAGCTCACCCTTTTCCTTGTTGTTCCATTTTCTTCTCAGGAGGCGAGAATGTAGCGAGTACTAGTCGGGGTGTGGAATGATGGTTCAAGTCAGTTGTTTTGGTAGTCCTCACTATTTTGTAAAATAGTGTATCAATAAGTATAATGAGGACTTAATTGAGTATGAATACTGTCTAGATGACAATATTTAAACTCACAGTATATGTGTTGTCGTATTTTGCACGACAATTGTAATAATAAAGTTATAGTTATTTTCTGTACCATGTATTTGGCGACTCAAAATGGGTTGGATGGATTGGACCTATTTTGGGGGCGTCATATTTAATGTGGAGAAGATAATAGACTTTATGGTCTATTTGACTCTTCTAATGGATTGCTCGTTCCGCTGCAACTATGGTTAAAATTTTTTATCATCTACCATATGTTCTAAATCTCTAATTTATTACTGATGAAGACTATTGATAATTTATTTATCTTTAGTCATGATATTCTTTACTGGGCTAGTTGTGCTCACCCTTCTGTTCACAAATCCTTTCAGGTGATAAAAGTGTAGCTGGGTCGAGCGGGGGTAACAGGGGAATAGAACGGTGGTCATCATTTAGGAGTTATATTTGGTGAATCATCTAGGGTGAAGCGAACCCAACGTTGGAAGGGTGTTTTGTCACTATCATACAAGATGTCTAATGACATACAATCTCGTGTCATCATAAGACAGGGTTGTGCTCATCCACTTACTGAGTATCTTTATGAGCACTACCTATATAATCTTAGTGTTTGTTTGAAGTATAATTTTCAATTAGAGACAGTGGAGATAATGATATGTCAAGAGAAGACTCACCATTGGGAAGAATATGATAGTAAACTTCTCGTTTTTCTTTGGGGTCTATTGGGTCAACCAAGGATAATTCTGTGGCCATATGATATCTATCATAACCTAGACGCATGGCCTCCCATGTACGAAGGTTTCCTTGAGCATTTCCCAAAGATTCTAATTTCTAAAACAGTTTTTGACTATACCTTTATGTAAGGTGTCATTGTGAGGTGTTGTCCACGGTTGGGACATGAGTCACATTTGGTATATATTTGTATCCAAACTCACAGCATATGTGTTGTTGTATTTTACACGATAATTATTGTAATAAAGTTGTAATTATTTTCTGTACCATGTATTTGGCAACTCAGAATAGGTTGGATGGAATGGACCTATTTTGGGGACGTTATATCGAAGATCATGATACATTTTGGTACTCCCAGGATGGATTGCAAACGGTGTGTTGTGCGCCTCCATCATGATTTTATACTTCAAGTCAGGGTCGTTAGGAATATAAAGTCTGGAGTTGACTCTAAGTATTCCTTTTTCATCGATTCTTGCTTCCGGGATAGCACCTTCTTGCACTTTCTTTTTCATGCGCATCAGCTTTAGGTTTGTGGGTTGAGCAGCTTTAACTTTATCGATTAAAGTCGGTTCTACTCGTATATTCGTCATCATCACATGGATCCCTAGAGTCTTTAATTCTATCTCCATCCTTTGCAAGTCATACAAAATGGGCCTTTGCGTTGACAATATCGCACTTGTACCCGCATATGATCTTCTACTCAATGCGTCAGCTACTACATTCTCTTTTCCAGGATGGTATTGAATAGTATGATCATAATCTTTCAACAGTTCGAGCCAACGTCGTTGTCGCATGTTGAGTTCCTTTTAAGTGAAGAAATATTTGAGGCATTTGTGATCCGTAAAGATCACCACTTTCTCCCCATACAAGTAATGCCTCCAAATTTTAAGTGCGAAGACAACGGCTGCCAACTCTAGATCATGAGTAGGATAATTTTTCTCATATTTTTTGAGTTGCCGAGAGGCATAGGCTATGACTTTTCCATGTTGCATGAGAACACATCCTAACCCTTTGCCCGAAGCATCACTGTAGATGACAAATCCCTCCGAGCCAGATGGTATTGTCAGAACAGGTGCTGAAATGAGTCTCCTCTTGAGTTCTTGAAAACTATTCTCACATTCCACGCTCCAACCGAATTCTGTATCTTTCCTAGTCAGCTGAGTTAATGGAGTAGCGATTCGAGAAAACCCTTCTACGAATCTCTGATATTAACCAGCTAAGCCGAGAAAGCTACGTACTTCGGTCACTGATTTAGGTTGCTCTCAGCTTTGAATAGCTTCAATCTTTGTCGGGTCAACAGATATTCCATGACTTGATACTACGTGCCCAAGGAATGCTACTTCCTCAAGCCAGAACTCGTATTTCTTTAACTTGGCATAAAGCTTGATTTCACGAAGCTTTTGGAGTATCAACCTCAAGTGTTGCTCATGATCTTCACGGCATCAATTATTGAACTAATAAAGTAAAATATTGAACAGTAATTACTGTAATAATTATTAAATAGTGCCTTCTTACATAAGAATCAATAATTCAAAAAATACTATGCAATACAGCGTGCTACTGTGCAACAATGCGTATTACTGTATTTTAACCACCAGGTATTCCAATAGTTAACGGTAAAACTTTCGCCGTTATTTTATAAAAAGAAATTTTTGTCGTTTTCTCAATCCGACAATAGTTTCGTTGTGGGATCCACCAATGATTGTGCCATCGTACGAATATTCCCTGTTAAAACGAATATTCCCCGACCAATCGAATATTATATAACAACTTGCGTACTTTACAAAATTTATAAATATTACCCACAACTATAACATTATATCAAATTTACTCCATAATATTCAAAAATATTATTTATAAAAAATTCATCTTTATTCATAAATGTTGGGGTCTTACAACTGCGCCGGTCCTAGGCTTAGCCATGGCGCAGCTGCGCCAGTCTGGAATCTGAGTTTCTGGCTTTCTGCAATCTGATTTTTGACAGTTAACCTGTATGATGTCTTTACTACTAGAAATGGTTTAAAATCTACTAATGTATGTGTATATGTTAGGACTAAGTAATAAGATAGTGTTCTCTTAGATAATAAAAGTTCATGGGTGAAAATACCTTAAACTTGAGCATTCTTAATTTGCTTATGAAATAACTAGATAATTGATTTCGTGATAAACCTGTGAGCTGTTTTTGTACCATATGTGCATATTTGAATCATGTCAAACCTGAATAAAGAATGTGTTAGCTAATGAGCATCTTATGCTTGTAATACGTTATAAATAGGATTCGAAAGTGTTGATTTATTAACGTGGATAATCTACGCTTAAGGCAAGTTCCTTGAACTCTACTTTTATTGAGCAAGTATCCTACCTTTGCATTTTCTTTATGTAATGGACAGAAGTAAGAAAGTTTTATAATTATATTATTATTGTACCAGATTATTAACCATGTTGTTATATATATTATATCTGATCATTGATTATCTACATGTTATTATATTGTATTTCAGATATATATTATGTTCGTTAATTTCTATATATATGGTTATACAAGTGTCCCCACTTGGATAATCATTGTATTTAATCACATGTTGATATATATATATATATATATATATATATATATATATATATATATATATATATATCTTTTAGTGCAACAATTTTCATTACAATTATTAGCACAAATAGTGACTTCTTCTTCGTTACTATCAGATTCATTGTTACTGGTACTGCTTTTAGAAGAATAGGAGATGTCAGATCTTTCATCATTATCTGAAAAGATTTTATTCTTGATTGGGATAATCTTGTAAAAGATTTTAATTCCAAAAATAATAAAGATAAAAGACATTTATTTCGTTCAAATCATCCAACAGAAAAAGAGCGAGATAAAATTGTTAATAGATAGAAACGATTCATAAAAAATGAAAAGATAAACATTTCCTTTTATGACTGGTCTGATCAATACCAATGTAAGTGTAATGTTATAACAAAAAGTCAATGGGTAAAGGAAGATAAGTCTAAGGTATGTTCTAGTCATCCTCCACTAGAAACGATTCTTATCCCAGTTAAGAACACATCTGTTGTTGCCAGTCCCTTTAAGATTTCAGATGGCAATAAAGATGATAAGAAAATTAATGAACAATTAAATTTTAGTAATCAATATCTAGCAACTGTTGGAAGACAGCTTGATAGAATTGAAGAAAAATTTGAAGAAACAAGTATAAAAAAACCTGATACAAAAATTGAACATCCTTTGATTAATCTACCGAAAAATAGAAGTAAATTAGGTTTACCTAATGATGATAGCAACCTAATTAAATCTATTGACAAGTTATTCAAAAAACTAAAAACTGAACCCGGTCCAAGTGGTACTGTCTCTACTTTGGATCAAGTTGAAAGTGATAGTCAAGCTGACTATTTTGATTCTACTTCAATCCCAGATTTTAATGATAAATTGAATAAGTTAACAGTCAAAAACACTAGTTTAATCAGGAATTGGTATTCTAGACCTACTCCTCCGGATTTGCAATTCGAAGAGAGAAACCTAGATAAATAATTCTATGTTTCAGCCAATAAAATTTATGAATGGAACATTGATGGTCTTAGTGAACAATAAATTTTAAACAAACTAAATCACATGTCTACGGTAGCAAATAGCTATATCACTAAATTCAACAATCTGTCACAACCAGAAATTGTTGAGTTAATAGCTAGTGGATTCACTGGTATTCTAAAATCTTGGTGGGAAAGACATCTCACAGAAGATACTAGATTATCGATTATTCATGCTATCCAGTTAGACGATGACGGCAACCCCATCTTTGATGAAGATGTCGGTGTTGGTCCGCCAGATGGAGTAAATACTTTAATTTTTACCATAATAAAATATTTTGTAGGAACTCCTAGTAACATAACAGAAAGGATTCACGATCAACTCAGTAATCTCACTTGTCCCACTCTTAGTGACTTCAGGTGGTACAAAGATGTGTTTACCTCTAGAGTTATGCTGCGAAATGATAGCAACAAGCCTTTCTAGAAAGAAAAGTTTGTAAATGGTTTGCCTTCATTGTTCGCTCATAAAGTTAGAGAAGAGTTGAATAAAAACTTAGGATATATTGATTATGATAATCTCACTTATGGTGACATAATCAGTTATATTCAAAAAATAGGTTTAAAAATGTGCATTGATTTTAAATTAGCCAAACAAGCTAGTAAAGATAAGAAAAAAGTAAAATATGAGTTAGGAACATTTTGTGAACAATATGGTCTGCCTCCCATTGCTCCCTCTAGAAGAAAGCATAAACACAGACATATTGATCATCCTAAAACACATAGACGTCACAAACGTAAATATGCTCATAAAAAAGATAACAATCAAAACGATTATTATAATAAACCCAAACCAGTTAATAAAAAATATAATAAAAGGCCTAAAAAATATGATAAGAGTAAAATCGTCTGCCATAATTATGGGCAAAAAGGCCATTACAAAAATAAATGTAAAGTAAAATAAAAATTATCTCAGTTAAATATCTCTAATGAAGATACAGAACAATTATTAGAGTTAATGAGAATAGAAAATAATGCAGATAATGATGAAAGATCTGACATCCCCTATTCTTCTAAAAGCAGTACCAGTAACAATGAATCTGATAGTAACGAAGAAGAAGTCACTATTTGTGATAATAACTGTAATGAAAATTGTTGCACTAAAAGATTAAGTGTTATTACCAAAGAGGATGAAGAAAGCTCTTTGTTAATCGACTAATTAGTAAAATTTCTGACCCTGAACTTAAAGTTCAATATACTAAGCAGTTAAAAGATTTATTAACCAAAGATACTAGAGTTAAAGACAAGATTTTTAAAGCCAAAGATAAACCGATTTTCTGTCTTAACAAAACTCTAGAGAGATTTAAAACCCCAATCGAAGAAGTTACCCTTCCTGAGTTAAATCAAGAAGTTAATAGACTTAAAAAGGAAATCTCTAATTTAAAAATTGAAGTCTCCAATTTAAGAAAAGACTTAGAGAGCCAGAAATCTGATCTTCAAGTTCATGATTCCTCCTCTAGTGACGAAGATCACGATGAGCTAGAATCTTCAGGAATCAAAGAAGAACCAGATCTATTCATTCAAGGTCTTTCTCTTAAAAGAGTTAAAGATATTACCATTCAAAAATGGTATATCTCCATTAATTTGGTTGTTGATAAAACTTTTTCAATACGACTTCCCGCCTTAGTTGATACTGGTACGGATTTAAATTGTATCCAAGAAGGTCTTATTCCAACCAAATACTATAAGAAGACTAATGAAAAATTAAATTCAGCTAATGGTAGTCAGATGAAAATAAAATATAAATTGCCTAAAGTGCATATCTGTCAAGATGATATGTGTTTTAAAACATTATTTGTTTTAATTCGCAATCTTACTGATAAAATCATTTTAGGGTTACCATTTATATATTTATTATATCCATTTACTACCAGTAATGAAGGATTAAGCTGTAAACATTAAGGTAAAAGAATAACATTTAAATTTCTTATTAAACCAAAAGAAAGAGATTTAAAATTTATTCAAGAAGAGTCCATTTCTGAATCATTAAATTTATTAAATTGTAAATCCACCCATTTAAATTTTTTAAAAGAAGAAATTAAATACAAAAGAATTGAAGAACAACTTCAAAATAAAGATGTTCTTGAAAAAATTGAAGAATATATATATATATATATATATATATATATATATATATATATATATATATATACCTATTGATTGTCAGTATGTATAAATTAAGTAAAAGTCGTCTAAGCTAATTGATCAGCTAGACGCAGATTTAGAAATATCGTTGAATTTGATAAAATCTTTTTGTATCCAATCAAATTGCTTTGGTTCGAATTCCAGACTAAGTATGAACATCCCGAACATGGAAAAACTTTTGTGCGCCTGAGGCGGATATGATGAACGAGAATATCGTTCTGGTATGTAGTATTGATCAATACAGGGCATAACGGGCTGATCACCCCCGTGCCCGTATGTTATGACGGTTTGCAGATGAAGTTCTGCTAAACCTATTCGAAAATTAAAAATAATGTTCATAGTATGTCACCTTAACCCTATTTATAGTCAGTACGTAGTTTCAAAAATTTAATAGAAAGTTGTTATTATTATCGGTTCAGATTACTTCACAACTATTGATTCGTTGTAGAAGGGTAGTACAAAAAAAATATTTAATCCTTTCAGCTAATATTTATAATTGTTGTTACTTGCTGGGCACTCAAATGCTCATCCTTACTTAATTTAAATATTTTCAGTTAAGTATGATCAAACTAGAGGGCTCTGCCAGGAACAAAGGGAAAGGAAAGCTGTCAGAATAAGTTGTGTTATCATATGTAATAGCTAGACTTAAATAAGATGATAATATTTATTAAGTATCATGTAATGAATGTTTTAAGGTCGCGTACCTGGGATTTAGACAACTCTGATATGTAAATTAAGTTTGATATTTATGACAATATTATTATTATTCTGTTCAAAAAAATAGTATCATGAAGCACTGAATTCGGGTTTCAAGTACCTGAATTTGGGGGCGTCGCAATTGAAGTTGATGATTATTGTTTAAATTTAAAATATTTTAAAAATTTTTAGAATGGGTGGACCCACTTTTGGTTAGTGAGAAATGTGCTGAAATTTTATTTCAAAAGTGGTGGGCGTGAATTGTAGCAGATAAAGTCATCAGGTAGCAGGTTAGTCTGCTTTGGCGTTCTAAATATTTTTCTATAAATAGGGTGCTTAGTTAGAATTGAAAATCATACCAGAAATAAGTTTTTTTTTTCTCTCTATATATTATCGAGCGTATTTTTGTGAGTATTTAGATACTTTGAGAGTTGCTATTCAGTACAAGTTTTCTTCAGCCTTATACCTGATATTTCAATCGAAAGTACTGTTCTTTTGAGGTAATGGATGTTATTTTCTTTGTAAATAATATTATTTTCTTCAATATCATTATGCCGAAATATTTATATGGATATTATTGTGGAATTTCTACCTTTTTGTGTCGGGGTTACTATTCACGAATACGACACTATTCCCAGAAAAATAAAATTTTCTCTTCTTTGTCCAAAATGTCTATTATGGTTACTATCATTGATTGTATCCATGTTTTGATTTTTATTTTTTTAAATTCTACTCCACAATTAATTATTATGGAGTATTTTTGAACTTGGATAAACTGTAGTACGAATCCCTAATATTTGTCCTTTTGTCTCACTGGATTTATTTTCTTTAAGATATTTTTCATCATCCTCAGTTCTAAATGATGATATTACTGAATATCTTTGGCATGTAGTACAAAGATGAATGATTAACTGATGAATATCTTTGGCCCGTAGTGCAAAGATAAACATATGTTTAGATGAACATGACCAACTGGTGATACAAATGAATATCTTTGGCCTGTAGTGCAAAGATGAATATTTGATTCAAGATGTATATTGATTGATGTTACAGGAATAAAATATTGATGATAAACTTTTAAATCTTAGAAAATAATAGAATTCATTATCTATTTGACTCTTCTAATGGATTGTTATTTCCGCTGCAGTTGTTGATCTAAAACTTGTTGTCTATTATATTTTATTAGATTTTTCTCTGTTGAAGACTAATGATAATTTGTTGTATATTATCTTAGTCATAATATTCTTTACTGGGCTAGTTGAGCTCACCCTTTTCCTTTTTGTTTTATTTTTCTCAGGAGAAGAGAATATAGCGGGAACTAGTCTGGGTGTAGAGTGATGTTTTCAGTCAGTTGTGTTAGCAGTCCTCACTATTTTATAAAATAGTGTTGTAATAATTGTAATGAGAACTTATTTGAGTGTGAATATTGTCTAGAAGACAATATTTATATTTAAACTCACAGTTTATGTGTTTTCGTATTTTGCACGATAATTGTGTTAATAAAGTTATATTTGTTTCTGTACCATGTATTTGACGATTCAGATTAAGTGATATATACCTATTTTAAGAATGTCACACAGTCTGACCTGCGGACTTGGATCAATTTTACCAATGGTTACCTTTTGAAATTTTAAATTATTATTAAGGGATAGACTCCCATTTATAAGAAATAATTTTTTTTTATAGTTAAGATATTATTTTTTATCTATAATGTAGGAGCTAGACGTTTGAAGAATGAAATACCATCTTTAATTTGAATTAGATGTCAAGGGTCAAGTGCAGTTTCTACATATTTATTGGAATTTGTGTGTCATTGTCCTTTGCTTTATCTATAATTGTTGCTTGGTGGAGTTGGCAAGCGGCAACAAATTATTGATGATGGGTTCGTTGACTTTGAAAGAAATGGGTCCTGCTGCTAGTCCGGTTACCTACAGTAGTGGTTAGTAATACAGATTCGAATCTTCTATCAAGATCTTGTGAGAATTTTATTGTGAAATTAATAATACATTAAAATAGAGATCTAATATTTTATAATTTTTTATTTTGTTTATATATTAAAACGACATCGTTTTGATAAGATTTTTTTTTACAAGTTGACAAAAAATTAGAGACCACCAAACGTTATTTATTTTTACATATAATTATTTTAAATTTATTAATTATTCTGTATATAATTTTTTTATATTTAATAACTTAGCTTACTATTAATATTAGGATAACTATAAACTTGACTAAAAAAATGAATAAATATATCGGTTATAATTATCGTTAATGTTTTCAATGTGGCTTTAGTTATTTTTCGTTTATTATTATTTTTGTCTGTTTATTTATATTATTATTTATTATTATTATTATAATTTGTATTTATCTGTTTCATAAAAAGAGTTTACTCTCACTATTGAAAATATTATTATTATTTACTCAAATACTATTTTAAATATACTCTTTTTACTTTATTTCGTTTGTTTGGTAAAAGTCAACGGGGTTTGGTAGCTTCTAATTTTCTGTCAATTTATAAAAAAAATTCCTATCAAAACGACGTCGTCTTGATATACAGACAAAAAAAATTGTGAGCCATTGGATCTCCTTTTTAATGTGTTATCAATCCACACCAAAACTCTCACAAGATCCTCATAGAGAAATCCTCATAGAGAATTTAGATCCTAATAATACACTGTTGATATGTAAGTTTGGAGGTGATTTTTCTGTATATCAATACTATATTTAATTAATTGATTAATTTATTATAAAATTAATTTCACGATAATCGTTACCTGCTGACATTCTTGTAAAGACTCGAGGAATGATATTTCAAGTGCTACAACTATTTTTTTTAAAGCCCGAATGGAATGACCCAACACGCTATTGTAACACTAGATTGACAATCGGGCATACAATTTAAAATTATGATATATATAATTTAATATTATATTATTTGATATTATAATTTGAATATAAATAAATAATATAATATAAATTGAGAGTTGTATGTATATTGAATATTATTGTACTCTTAAAAAAAAGTAATATACGATATGAAAAGTTTGATATAATTATGAACATGATATAAATTATATTAATTCAGAACTAACTCATGATCAATTAAAATGACTCAATCAATTTGTTAATCCACTCAAGATGAGATTTTTATTTATCTTTTTGTATATAGTGATAGATGATTGATAGACACTAAGGTTGTGTTTGATAAATTTGAGAATTAAGATCTGAATGATTATGATGTCTTAATAAATTAGATCATCTGAATGGTTATGAGGTCTGAATTTAAAAAATTGTTTGATAACAAAAAAGTAAGTTGTCTCTTAATGACACTATTTTACTATTTTAAAGGGTAAAATTTTATTTAATAATTTTAAATATTCAATTTAATAAAAATGAGTGCATAATATTGTTGAATATATTTATATAAAAAAAATTATCAAAAAAATTTCATTAAGAGGTACCTCTTAATTATTAAAATTTTATTTTCTGTCTTACCGATTAAGAGGCATTCAGAGGTAACAAAAAACAAAACAAACAGCATTATGCCTCTTAGCGAATAAGAGACAATCCATTAAGAGACAATCAGATGTAAATAAACAGCACCTAAATCCAGTGATATGACTCACTTTTATTGATATAAAGATTGAGGCTTATATTCTACTTGACAACAAAATATAATGATACATCTAGAAGTAAGGGGCGCATGTAATGATACATCTAGAAGTAATGGTGTAAAATGTGCCAGTGTATAGATTAAAAGGTTAACTTATTAGATTGGCACAATAAGCATGTTGGATCACCTTCTTATTTAAAAGGTTAACCTATTAGGTTGAGGTTCTACCATACTTATTAACCCATCTACACTCCAATGTGAGATTCATGTGAAATATCTCAACAAGTTGCTCAGATTTGATTTATAAAATTTATCGAGTATAAAATAGGTTATTGAAATTCGTTTAGCTACTGTGTCGAGCACGAACAGTTTAAACTTTTCGAACAAATATGATATGAGTATCAATAGAAAATTACAATTTGAAAATGTTCGAGTAAATTATCGAATTTTAAAATTTACTCATATTTGATTTATTTATATTTCGAGTTGAGCTCGAGCTCGAACCGATTTTTTTTGACGAGCAGGTACGAATCTAGTCCGAACTATTTGCTTATTTTACAGCCTTATCTAGAAAGCAGAAATACCATAAAAATTAAGTTATAATAAATTATTGTAATAGATTAAGACATTCAATATATATATATATATATATATATATATATATATATATATATATATATATATATGTGTGTGTGTGTATGTGTGTGTGTGTGTGCGCGCGCGCGCGCATTAGAAACTAGATATTTGTATTGAAAAGATAATTCCTAAATCATCTTTCCAAGTTTAAATTTAAAAATATATATTTGAAATGATAACTTTTAATGAACGAAAGTCATATGGGATGTTTGCATGGAACTCTTTCAGGTACGTAGGGGCTGCCATTAATTTTTAAATATATTACTCCCTTTATTTTTAAATAAGTGATATTTTAGAGGGTTTTATAATTATTAAGCAAGTCATTTATTATTCTAATTTTATCATTAAGATTGATATGTATTATCACAATTATTTTTACATTAATTAAGAAAATATATATAAAGTTGCCTAGATAAATGAGATAGAAAGATACTTGAAGGCAATAGAAAAAAAATTTTAATTAATACTTCCTAAAAATTTGTTAATGTCAAAAACATTAAAAAAATTTGAAATCCTTAAAACGTTAGTAATTTAGGAATGGAGGGAGTATGAACATATATTGAAAATATTGTACTGCATTTGATCTCAAAATGATGGTTTAAGTGACAAAAAAAAATTTGTTCTTAAAAACATGTCTAAAGCGTCACCTATATAAAATTTTATATTGACTTTTTACCCTTGGTATATTACGTTTTCGTCAAATACTAAATTAATTACATCACAAATGAATGACTCAAATTAATTTATTTTTTCTCCACAAATTAAAGAGTCAATAAAACAATTAACATATACATATCGAAACAACGACAAAATAAAAAATAAATTTATTCTCTCTTCTCTTATCTTATCTGACTGCCTTAATTTGTGTGAATTTTATCGTTGAGTCGTTCTTTTTGGAATAGAAAAAGTAATAGTAGAGTTGAGCAAGTAACCAAATTGGAACCGAAACCGCACCAAAAATCGCACGAAACGCACCAATTAAAACCGCACTAACGGTTCCGGTGTATATGGTGGTTTTAGGTGGGTTGAATAACTAAATTTACGGTTCCGGTTTGGTTACTGGCCAAAACCGCACGCATAAAATCGAAACCGCACCATGTGTGTGTATGTATGTATTATCTCTAGTAAATTCTAAATTTACTTTTCACTTGAATATGCTCAGAGAAAATTCCAGTCTTGTATTGTCATTTTTTCACCAATTGAAAGAAAATGTTAGAGGTTATAGAGTCAAAAATTAAGCAATTGGGTTTTAGAATTTTTAATTTGTTTGATGCGTTATTGGAGAGGCTTATAGCTGAGGGGCTCGAGCAGTTGATGTATTGGTTAATGTCAATGCTATAATAGTAATAGCCTAATAGATTCTCCAGTATATACTTTTAATTTTTGGGGAACTAGATAAACATTCTTGCTTGTAATCGAATATATGGTCTCCGTTGTTTTATATAGTTGTATGTTTTAGTTTTAAAGTATGCTTGATATAATTTTCATTGCCGACTCTGTCACTAAGTTAATTGTTCGATGTAAGTTTTATGTTAAATTTTATTGAAGGCTTAGACTTTTTTGTTGTTTCAATTAGTTTTGGAACCGAAACCGCACCAATTAAAACCGCACCGCACACTTTAAAACCGCACCGCACCAATCACAAGCGATTTCGTGTGCGGTTTTGAATTTTTCAAATCGCACCTAAGCGGTTTCGGGTGCGGTTTGGACTTCAAACCGCACCATGCTCACCCCTAAGTAGTAGTGATAGCATGTTAGTATTCATATATATAAATAATAAAATGACATAAATTTTATATGCCTTTAATGTTTATAATTAAAAACTTAACTCTAATTTTAAACAGAGAAAAAGGATATATAACCAGTTCTAAAATGAAGAGAGCAATTTATTCATAAGTTCCTTCCTTCTTTGTAATCAATAGATGCCTTTGCCCTTCTACCAAGTTAGCTTGGCAGAGACAAACCATATGCTATTATTACAAATCACCATAAGTAAAGACCCTACCAACTACCAAGGAAGAATGAAACATACACAACAATGAGAAGAGCCCAAATCATACAAGTACAAAATAAAGCCGCATAAAGCAACTTTTAGTTAAAAAAAGAGTTGGCTTGATAGAGTCAGTCAAGTAATGTTCATTAATATATTTCTTCACAAAAAAAAATAAAAAAATGTTCGAAATTTCATTTCTTAAAAGGGCCTGAATATGGCCCCCTTTCCAAAACTAAATCTTTTGGAGTAATAGCCTTACAAACTGCCTTCATAACTAACTATTTTAGAATCATCATATAATGAATATCCTAATTTAATATTTTGAATTTTTGAGATAAAAGTAATTGAACACTTCAGTGTCCAACAGTTCTCTTATTTTGCAGCATCGCTTGGGACATCGACCCCACTAGGAATTTTTCCAGGATAGTCAGTTGTTGAAGAATCTGAACCTATGTTGCTGCAAAATAAAAGAACAGAAATGAGCATAAAAATGACTTAGATAACATATTCTGCACAACTGAATTTTTCTTTTTTTAAAAAATAATAATTTAAATGCCATGCTTACCTTTTATCGACGATGACCACTGACCGAAGCTCACAATTGTTAAAGCTACACAGATGAGGATATCATTTCAGTATTTGTGAAGAAAACAATTCAAGGAAGATACTCTGGGTATTTGCAAAATGGATCTTGTATCATTACAGTTCTGAATGTGAGTTTTGTTTCATATGTGTAAAATCATGGAGTATGTTTCAATATCATTCTAATTGACAAAAAAGTGATTTCGATATTTTGTAAAACAATCGATATTCATGTTTTGTGACAGTGTAAACCTAAACCTGAAGATATGCTACACTTGAATTATGATTTTGGAAATATGCATCTATTTTCAAATGCAAGGGAAACAATCGAAATTTGAAGATAGAGGTGTCACCATACACACAGCAAAGAGTTAGAAAGCCCAAATGAGAAGACATAAAAAGGTGTGAGAAGTAGGCTTGTTACTTATTTCCAGACTTATTCAGAAATGCTGTTAGAGGCTTGGATTGTGTTTCTGATTCTGTGACTACTGAGGGGGTAATTCAGGTTTGAAATCATTGTTTTGGAAGAGATTTCTATGGCTGAGAAATAGAACCACTGGCTGTATAGTTGGTATCCTGCAGGAGTCCATTTCCATACAGGACACCAGGACTGTTTACAATGAAAGGGATGGGAAAACAGGCTGTTTTCTGGTAAGTCATTTTATCATCGATTAGTAATGTTAAAAGTGAAGTTTCCCCCTGAAAGTTGAATTCTTTGTTTGGTGTGCTCCAAGAAGGCAGAAATTGATGAACTGGTTGTGGCCTTTGTAAAAGGATGAATAGACAGTAGATCACCTCGTCTTACCTTGTAGGATTTGTGGATCATGGTGCTAACATTATTTGGGGTGTCATGCATGGCTTGTCATGCATGACTTATGCCGAAAACATTGAAAGAACTTTAAGTGGTCAATTTGGAGAGAACAAAACAGAAGGGGTTGAGCTTTAAGTTTGTAAAGTGCGGTAATTGATGCTTGGTCTTCTTTTTTATTTTGTGTAATGAGGTATATTTGGGAGGATTGATTTCTTAATCTTTATAGGAGTTAGCTCTTGGATGTTTTTTTGTACAATTTATTTATTTTCCCATCGGTTATTTATTTGCAACTTTTGATTCAGCTTTTTAAGTAGACCAATCGATTAGGAACTCGAATCAATGTCCTATCATAGTTACTTCTCCCCTACTTATCTATGAGAAGATAGGCTGGAGGAAAATAGGTTCAAACCTTATATTGATCATACAACCAACCTAAATAACTGCAATAAGCCTATTCACTCAAAATTAAAACTTAGCAAGAATATTAAACACTTACAATCTGCTCATTTCACTCTTGACCGAAGGATCACAATCATTTCCGTATGCACTTAAAGTATGAACTAGGAATCCACTGTGAGTAACAACTGCGATCTCTGTCTCTTTCCTAGTCCACAACCTGGACCAGATTTAGGCAAAAAAAAATACTTATTAAATAACAACCAGAAAAGAGACAAGCCAGCCAAGCCACATCTGCTAATATCCAAAGGCCAACATGTAATTAATGCTTAAGTATCTGATTTGAAGTAATTCAAAACAGTAGAGTAAAGAAGGAAATGCAAAATAGAGTAGCATTAGCAACATATAAACTGAAGTACTTCAGCCAATAAAAATGTTTTTGTCGTGGTGTTCAAGTTGAATGAGGTGCTTAATTGCCAAGTCAATTAAAATTTGATGAGGTTAAGAAAAGAAATTCAACTAAACACTTATCATAATATATCTAATTAAGGCATTTAGATGTACAATAGATTCTTTGTTAAGAATTAAACTAAGAGTTAAGAAGTTACCAGTCCAAAAACTTCATTCCCCTGGCTGCTACATCTTCGTTCTTTTCTCTAATTTCAGCCTTCCACAAAACATCAGCATCATTTTCTATCTGCACAAAAATCCAAATTATGCAAATTAGCAAAACTGAGAGATTGATTCTAACTAACTAAAGAAACAAACAATTGTATACTGGTTACCAACACTAGAAAAAAACTTGCCAGTGAAAAATCGATTGCAGGAAATAGGGGTTTATACTCGCTAATGCTTCTCCTCTGGTCACATGGATGAACTCCCTGCATTATGTAATATATTAAATGAGAAACCTTGGAACTAAAAGTCTTTTAAGAGTGGAAAAAAAGAAGTAAAATCTGTTAAAACTCCCACTTATCATGTGTTCCAAGTGTTTATTTATGCGTGAAGAATGGATGCAATAGAAGGGACTATATACCAAGGTCAATCATAATTTATCTAATTCTGGCATCTATATCGCACAAATGGGAAACAGAACATCTTGGCAACTACAATGTGGACATTTGCAATATTTTTAACATGCAGAATTTTTATTGTACATCCGCAGTTCATTAAAAATCATGACATAGACTTATAGGAGTGAGCCTTTTAAATCAATACAATGAAGTAACCAGCTTGATAGCACCAAGTAATAGTTTCATTTAGAAAATGAAACAACTAAAATAACATAACTATAGTGAGTTTAGGGCTACCTGATTCTCATATATACAAATCAACTAGTTCTATACATTACTTGTCCAAAAAAAATGTTCTATACATGTTAAGAAGAAAAAAAGAAAAAAAGTAAAAAGATGCCAACATTTAATGAAAGGAGATACTCTTTTCCATGTGACATACCAAATGTTCTCGGCAGAGCTCCACAGCTATGAATGGAGGGCAATTCAGACTTGAAATTGCAGGACGATCGCTATTCCCAGCATTTGCCACCATTAGTGGAGGTACATCTATGCCATTTACGTAACCTTCACCCCCAAAAGCTCCAACTGCTGTTTGCATGGTTCTACAATGCAAACATTAGTAATCATAACAAGAAGAGTATCCTATGCTATTGAAACATGCTAAAATTAACAATATATATAAATGTATCTCATATATAGCTTGATCTTTAAGAGATGAAAAGACATTTTCCCAGACAAAGCTTTAATCTGGTGACCCTAAGCTTTCAATGAAGAAAATAAGATGTGGGTAAAGTGATGTTTGAAACAACATTCAGTGTCATCTTAATAGATATCTTTATCTTGAGGCCATTAAATTAAATCTGATAAAAGATGGGGATTGGTCAAAGTAGGGATGTAACCAAGTCAAGTAACAATCTAGTCAACTCGAGTGCTTAAGATTTTTATCAAGTTCAAGTTGAGATCATTCCAATGCATCTTTTAACTCTGTTCATTTATCTCATTAGGCAAATCAAGTTCGGCTTGAGTTCTTATCAAGCATCGCAAGTTGTATCACTTCGCTTGTAGCTCTACGCTAATATCATAACGTAAATTAAAAAGTAATAAATTACTAATTTTATGTTACAGAAACTATTACATAGATAAGGCGTATGTGAGTGAGAAATGCCAACGTTTGATGTATGCCTACATCCAGAAGATACATAGTTATAATGCTCATATGGTAAATTTTAATAACGTAACAGGAGAACATGTAAGGGGTTTCTTGGTCGGTAGATCATAACACCGAATGAGAGAGCATCAGAATTTTTCACCAGGTAACAGAAATATTTAAGATATTGGAAAATTTTCAACATGCGTCAAAATTGCGGCAACAGACATACCTTAACAATGGTGAAACAATGACTAATTCAATCTTTTTTGAAAGTCTGGTTGCACGAACATGCTTGTGCAGATTATCTACCTATTCAAAAGCATTAAAGAGATATATAGAACCATTCCTTTGGGTTAAAACCTAGAAGGATTAAAAAAGGTATGCATAAAAATAAATATAAAGGTAAATATTAACTAGATGTTCTCATTATAGAAAAGAAGATCTATCTTGAATGGGAACAGTAAGTGTTCCCATCAAGAACAGAAAACAGTAAACCTAATATTATCTTTGACATCTTGTTGAAATATTCTGTCGTTCTTAAAAAGTAAAGTAAATTAGGATATTAAAACATTGAACCATATTCTATGGAGATTACCTGCTGCCAGCCAAGAGGAGTAAGGTGTGCATCAAAGAGTTCTTGAGATAAGTAGGCACTATGGTCCTTTTCTCCTTCTACATTATGAATACCTTGAGCATGTCTCACCTACAAACAAAACATGCTGTGCCTTTGAGTTGCAACTTGGAGGTCTCAACTCTTAAACAATTTTAGCATCAAATATGTAATACGGCGTTAAAGTCTACCACTAAACGATGGGGAAAGGGGATGAAAGGGGAACAAACCAGGTGAATAGTTTTAGTCCGATGCAAAGGGTATACACTTGTAGCAGCAGTTGAATCCATACCAGCAACTGAACATACATGAAAGTTGATAAATATAGAATTCCAGAAACAGAGCAGCTAAGAAAAGTACCAAGTAAAAATGGAATAATTAAATCATCGAATCAGAACCGTGAGAAGTAATTTGAGCTACAATTATACACGATTGCACCCTCTATTAGCTACCTTGAACAGTATGAATAATAGCATATTAGCATATCCAAGTCCTATTCTTGTACTTTTCAAGACTAAACCGTTTCCGTTGAAATGGATATTCTATTGACGTGGAGGAATAAAGCATTTCCATTAATCAAATTTGTGAATTTTATTCATTGCTCTCTCCATCTCATTTCCTTCTCTATTTCATCCCCTCATTAATTATATTCCTTCAATTCTAAAGCACTTCTGTCTCAGCTCTTAAGAAGAAGAAGAAAGAGATTTAAGAATGAGCTACAGTAAATATTAATCTATTCATATAATAAACAATATATAGCAAACACAAAAGGAAATGAACCAATCCAAACAATCTGTGCATCAAAATGAAATTACAAACATGTCCACGCGAGTCAATAAGAACAACATAGCATGTAGTGCATACATTTCTAGCTTTTGCAGCTAAAAATAAGAACAGATATAACACACAGTCCACTACATATCTATACTCATAAATAGGGCTAAAAGTATTACCAGAGGAATTAATGGAGGAACAGTTGAGATGTTGTAAATTGAGTCTAAAACTGGAAGAAGGTGATGAATTGTTTATGAATGAAACAGAAGAGGGAATTAGGGTTATTAATAAGGAGGAATTAGCGGTGGAATTAGTATGAATTGTCATTGGGCTGCAAGCGACGTGTGTCAATTGGTCCCCTATTTCCAAATTCAATTAATCTGTGTTGGTTTCAAGTTTCACGGGAGATGCGTGAAGTATCGTCTCTCTGTGTGGTGCGCTGTGTTCTTTCTGTCATCTCCTCCGCTTGTTTTGGCTTATCCTGCGCCTCATACCTCGATGGTCCAGTCAATGAAGATAGGAAATCGGAGAGCCGTTAGTCGACTAGTCGTTACTCATCTCATTCACACCAACCGTTTTTTCTGTTTTCGGAAGCAACTACCTTTTTATTTATATATAAAAAAACCCATATTTCCATGTATTTTTTTTTATATTTTCACACGTAAAACTCACATACTAGCTCTATCGTCGTTCAATATCAACAGAGATTGTTTGATAAAAACTGAATGAATCTGAATAAAAAAATTTATTTGATAATTAATATGTCTGAAACATTTGAATAACATATTTTTATTATTTACCCATATAAAAAAAATTCAAAATTGTTATAAATTTATTTAATATTACTTAATAAAATAGTTAATATTATAAAAAAAAATAACTTCATCAGCCAAAAAATGATACTACACCATTCAGCTCAAATCGTCTGAATGGTTAATTCAGTCATTTAAATAATTTTTTTTTTCAAAATAAACATACTTATTGACCGATTAAACCATTCCGTCGTTCAATCTTAAATAAACAGCCCTGAACAAACATGAAAATCGGGATGAAGTAGCTTTTGGGCATAAAGCGGGCATCTTTCTTTGGTCAAGGGAAGTGGCCGAGGGGGAATGCTTGCTTTAAAGTTTTACCACGTACAAAATTTATTATTGTAAATTGCTTTAAAGTTTTACTACTACGTACCGAATAAAAATAAAAATAAGAGTTAAAACTACTTGGGGAATTTAAATAAATAAATTGAGAGAAAAATAAGGAAGTATATAGATAATGCCTAATTTATTTTGAAAGGTGTAAGTGAGTTTGACATTACTAAAATAGGGTATTTAAATTATGATAATAACTATGAAATTAAAAAAGAAGAAGGATATAATTGAAGTTTTAAGGTAAATGCACCAAAAGAGTCCAAGATCTCCCTTAATAATATAGATTTTAGTATGTAAAATCTACCTAAATATTATAACTGTGAAATTTAAAACACGTGTGGAGAAAAAAGATTCAATTACATGAATTTAAAAATGTGAATAGTTATATTTATTTTATTCGACGTATATTAATATATTGTGAATGTATGTGTTGATAAAGTTGAAAGGTATTAAACTTTTGTATTTTTCTATTTAATATAAAAAAAGGAAAAGAAAGAAAAAGAATTTAATATTGAGAGATGACATGGAGGTGAAAATAAAAAATTAACTCAACTCGACTAATCAAATTAACTTACTCAATTGATTGAACGTCGTAGTTTTAGATATACGGTGATTTCATAGAAATAAGTTAGAAGTAAGATTTAAACTGGGCCGAAAAAGCCATATGAGATGTAAGTACTTTCTAAGTTTAATATCACACTATATATCTACTTTAAGTTCACATTGATTTGGGTTTTCAGATTCTTGGACTTTCAAATTGTATCACCCATATACAACTAAATGTCTAAATCAGCTACATAGGCTAATATAGAATTGGGTTAATATTTATAGTTGATGGTATAAGATGAATTGATAACTATGAATTTATGATCATGCCTTTGGGCTTTTCATTCTTTCAAATGGCATATTAGATTTGGGAACTGATAATATATATATATATATATATATATATATATATATATATATATATATATATATATATATATATATATAGTCCCCTTTAGTTGAGGGATCCCTCAAATAGTATTATTTGAGGGATAGTGCGCTCAACCGTTAGATCTGTTTTAATAACTTTATGGGCTGAGATTTTACAAATAACCCAACACATCCAATGCAACGGTTATCCAATGCAACACATAAGATGTAAAATCTCAGCCACATTAAGTTATTAAAAAAAATCCAACGGTTGAGCACGCTATCCCTCAAATAACACTATTTGAGGGATCCCTCAACTGAAGGGGTATATATATATATATATATATTATATATTATATATATAGGGCTATATGTATATACACAGCTGTGTATTATACAGTAGGGCTATGACGACGGGTGAAACCGTCGCTATAGCCTAAAATACCGTTGTCATAACCGATTGTGTAATACACAGCTGTGTACATACATTTTTTTCATATTATATATATATATATTATATATATATATATATATATATATATATATATATATATATATATATACAGTACTGGCCCTAGGCTAAAGCCTAAGGTGCCTGGGTTTTAGGCCCACTAAAATTTACAAAATTTTAGGGTCCCCAAGAGATATTTGTGTTATGTATATATATACCCAAAACAAAGAGTCCAGTTCACGTTAGTTTAAATTTAAAGGCTATAAAAAAATTTATCCAATGAAATAGGCTCAAATCTCAATGGCAGACTTGTATTCTTTCGTATTGATGCTCTTTTGTTCAAGGAAAGTTCGTAGTTTTTTTTTTATGCCTATCTTAATAGCAATTCATAAAAGGCCTATTTTTTTTGTTGTCGATTTAGGCTCTTAAAAACTCAGGGCCGGCCCTGTATATATATATTGATATTTCTACATAGTTTTATCTCACGTGAGCATACAGTGAATTCCACTTTTATATGAGAAGAAACCATGCAAAAATATTAAAAATATATATGAAAATAATACGTTCCATTAGATTTCATTAAAAAAAACATATTTTTTACCATATATACACACGCATATTAGCATATATGAGTGGCTAATATGTCATTCTTCGTAATCTGACAAGTATAACTTGAGCACAAACACACAATAATAATAATAATAATAATAATAAAATTTTTAAAAAAATTGAGCACAAATATCAAAAGGAATTGATAAATGAATTTCATATATTTTCACTGGCTGCACTCTGATGTACGTGTAGAATTAAATTTATTTTATTTTAACTTTACAATAAAATACAAATGAAATAAAAGTAAAATCCATTTATCAATATTTCTGTAATGTGTGTAAATTTTTTTTTAAAAAATATCGGATGAGAGTTGGTGTTTAATTACATCTTAATGTA